>CABFWB010002079.1:107390-124150 GCA_902151455.1 Timema bartmani | reverse complement strand
GCCTCTTTGCGTTATCACTATGTTTACTTGTTTACCTTAGTCTTGTTTGCGTAATTCCTTCTATCCTCAACCACCCCCTGCCCTTCCTTTCACTTCATCCGCCCCCTGTCCACATGGTACTGACGCACTCTACTCTCGTGTAACTACACACACACACACACGCACACACACGCTTGGGAAAATAACTCGCAGAGTATGTGAGTGTGGGATTTTGTGTAAACTTTGGACACCTACATGGCTCAAGTGATTAAAGAAGTGTTTTAATACGTATCTTCTGACAAAGTCTATTTTACAACACAAATACAGCAAAATAAATATAAATATATATCTCATGTGTTTTATTTTTTAACATTCGCTATTGGATCAAAGATTATTAAATAACATCGGTATCCTACCATGACTTTACAGAAAAGGCTTGAAAAAAGGATTATTTATTGCTAGCCACTTGGCTAATCTTCTTAATTAAGTAGTATTATCATGGTGTTGATCTCAGTGGTCTTAGGGTAGAGTGCTCGCCTCAGGACCCAAAGTTTGTTGGTTCAAACCCAGCTGAGCTTGATGGAATTTTCTTTTGTAATAAAAATACGTATTAAAACTTCTTTAAGAGGGCAAGTAAAGCCGTCGGTCCCATGGCGATTAGACCTATAACGTGTAAAATAACCCGGGAAGGTATATTAAAATACCTTTCCCGGCTAAATTTGTAGGCCCTTTCGCGCTCGCTCATATAAATTCAGTGTGAAAGGCAACGGTGAGCCACCGCACTCTCTGAGTTCCCCTAGTACAAAGTATTTCTACCAGATGGTGGAGGCGGCACTAACCAGCTGAAAGGCTGAGTTCATGCCCAGCACCGGATGGATGGAAATCCCATCAAACCAACCTTCAAGGTGTTTATTTAAGAAGAAACATGTATGTAGTAAATTAAATGTATAGTCCCAATACTATAGTTCCAGTAAAATCAATTTATTTAGTCTGTAATAAAAATTGTTGATTTTTTTTTTTAATAAAATAATAGCTATTTCATGTTAATCGTTAATTTTTAAGCGATGTTCCTTACATTTACCAGAGTTTTAAAATATTTGAACTATTGAACTACGCTAGAGAAATTTTAATTTACTTTCAAATGCTAATCATAGTAATAAATAGAATATGGATTACATTAACTGCATAATTTAATTAAACTATTAGCGAATTAATTAATATTGTTTGGTTTGATCAGACAATATTGTTACAATAAAATATGTATCTTTTCTGTGAAGCAGATAATAACTATTCAAACCATTAATTAGTCAATTATTAAAAATGTATGTTTATGTTAGAACGATATTCAATAATCAGTGAGGTGTCCACTTTATGTAAATAACGCCAGGTATATAGTAATAATAACTAGTCATCATACGTAGTTTGGTAATTATTATCGAGCATTTAATCAAGCTAAATTAGCTTAGTTATCACGCCAGTAGCTATGTTTGATCAAAGAGATTATGACAGGTGTAACGTCCAACTAATTGATTCGTAATTACCATTTTTATAATGTCGACAATAATTCATGTGATGATTGAAAATACTTATAAATATTAGGGCTATTTTTTCCCCCGTGTAATAGGGGGCTTATTTCAATTACATAATTGATAATTTGAGGGAGATTTGTTTCAAATTGGGTCACGTTAATTTAGTTATCAAAATATATATAATTATTTGTTATTCCAAACTTGTCTGTAATTTGTTTTTTGTTATAAAGATGATTTTATAAATATAATCATACATAAATATAAAACTTAACGGAATGACCTAATAATATATTTATTACTTTATAATCATAATATATGTCACTAATTTCCACTCTACACATTTTACTTTATCAACATGGATTTTAATATTCTGATATAATAAAACCAAATAATCAATATTAAATTATTTTATAATCGGACGGAAATATATCTGGAGTGACTTAGACATTTATAAATTCAGCCGCATGGATCCCAACAATAGTCAAACATTTCTCACTATCTTTTAGTTTAATTCATATTTAAAATAATATGTATTTTATAAACTATTAATATGATTAATATTATTTTAAGAGTTAAATAAGTATTGGTTAAAAGTACTATAAGATATATTTAGTTTAAAATTAAAGATAGCAAACTTACGTAGCATGGCTACACTAAACTGTAGCTTACAAGAAAAAGACGTAATATAATCCACCAAGCTAAGAACGCCATCTTTCAATGTAAACGGAGTGTACACTTCATTTATCCTTATCATATCAGATAGTGGAAACATGCAAGGTAAACCTTTAACGGTAAACGAAAAGTACATAGACACAGGTTGCCAAAAATTAACTTCAATTATTTAAATTAGCGGTTATCCTCGAATTAGGTTTAAGAATTATCCCTGACCTCAAATTAAATTAATAAATAGCCATGGTATACATAAATAAATACTTGGCGAGTTAATGTGGATGTATTAAAATAATATTTAGATATAATCTGTTTGAAAAGAAGAATATCAAAAGCTTACTTTTGTTTATTTAATATTATTCAAGGTTACCTGGTGGTCTAGGGGTAAGGTGTCAGACTTCTGTGCTGAAAGTCCGGGGTTCAATCCTCGGTCCCGGCACAGATTTATNGTGCTGAAAGTCCGGGGTTCAATCCTCGGTCCCGGCACAGATTTATCTGATTGCCAAACTCTGACAAGATGTGTATTAATCGCAACTTGTGAATGTGAGGAATGTCAGACCTCTACCGTGGTTCGGATTCCACGTTAAACTGTAGGTCCTCCATTTCATCTCACAATCACCCTGCCATTACACATTAGCGTAAGTGCGTACAACCCGAACGGATAGTAAGACGCGGTGCTAATAATAATAATAAATATTATTTAACTAAGGAGCTACATCGAAGGGAATTTAAACATAAATATAGTTAGGTATAATTTTTAGTAAAACCAACTGTACACTTCATCCAAATAAGAACAAAAGCAAATTCCTAGCTTTCAATTATTAAAAAAAAGAGATGGAGAGACATGAACTTTGGCCGTCAACGTAATAATAACGATGAGCACACACATACGAGAAAAAAAAGATTGTTGGTAAGGTTTCAGTTCTTCTTTTGAAGTTTATACCGATGAGGTCAATAAGGTCTTATTTTGGTCTTTAATCAGGTCTCCCTACTCTGTCTCCCAAATAGACAGACCTGGATCAACTTTTAAATGGTCAAGGCTAAATCTGTATCTAGTGCACACTTTACACAACAAAAAAAAACACTTGAGGCGTAGAGAACAAAAACGTGACAAAAACTTACTAACGGATCCTCTATTAGATTCAGTCAAATATCCACTAAGATAAAAATTTTGTTATTTCTTAGAACCAAGAGCAATAGATATGAGATTTGAGGAGATTATGTCCAAGAAAAAGGGCTCAATCCGTTAAACTAAGTAAATTACCAAGGTTATGGGAAAAGTATCAATACTTTACTTTTACTTTACAGTAGAGTCCCGATTATCCGACATTCCGTTTTATCCGAGGTGTATATAACGTACTATTGGCGTAAGCCCACCGCCAGTAAGAGATGCAAAGCTTGGAATCAAACTTCAATCACCAAGACAATAAAAAGTAGCTTTTGTAATGTACGGTACATATAATATATATATAATATATATATAATATAATTATAATAAAAGTTACATTTAATTGATTTAACATCTGTGTAGCCCCTTTTAATATAAATATTGTGTTGAAATCTGAAATTTATTTTGAAGATTAAGTTATAATTTCTCTATACACAGTATTTGTACGCTCAATTATTTGTGATAGATTCAAAGAATAGTAACATTGCACAACTAACTGGTTATTATAGAGTTCAAATAACTGAGAACTACATAATATAACTGGAACAGTATACTGTATAGAGAGGAAATGATACATTTTCAAAATTTTCGGCCTAACTGGAGCCACTATTTTAAATTTTTTATTTTAACCCTTCATTGTATGATATTTTTAAAAAAATGAAAAAATAGTGATTGATTGTTGATTAAGGGGACAAAAACTTTTTTTTATTTTTTTACAAATTAACAACTATGTAAGCATTTTTATTATGTTGCATATGTGCTACGTTAAGAATTAAAACCAAGTTTTAGTGTACCATTGGAATATTTATTATCTTCTTGAAACATAGAATTATACAACAATAGCTAACGCCTAAATATTTCCTTCAAGTAAATGTCATCATCTTACATGTACACAAACAATTTCATTGGTGAAGAATTTTAAAACAATTTTTATCTTTGTTAAGGCTTTTTTATAGAATATTATTATCCCAATACCTATTAGCATGTCAAAATTTATATTTCAATAATGTTTAAATATGTTCCAATAATTCGTGCAGACAGACAAATATCAAACAATGAACATCCGGCTGCACTCTTTATATATTTTCTTTAACAAAAACAATCTTGTATTGGGTATAAAAACAATCATACTAAAAAACACTACGTAAGGTACTGAACATTATTTTTATATTTCGCAATACACATAAGACTTTCTTAGTTACTTAGAGTAGAAGAACACCAACCATTTTATAAATCGTTTCTTTTTCTTTGCTGAGGTCAGGTCTCACCTTAAGGTGGAGCCATTATCGGCCATCAAGCACGTGCTAGCACGTAGACGGTATTTACCCGAAAACCTGACTTCAAACGATGGAAAAATTCTTTTCGCAATGAACAGTCCAATTATTTTTATATTTTTAGGCTAAATAGGAGTAAATGGAGGGCCAAATATCTTGCTAAATGTGTGACCAAAAGTGCTATAGACATTTATAATAAACATAGATGTTTAAAGACATTAGGTTTTAGAACGTTGTTTTAGATGCTTTTTTTAGCCGACCTTTGCGCGGCTGAAAGTAGATAATGAAAATGTTTATAGATTTCGTTTAGCTATGTTGAACTCCTTAGTTCAGTTGGTTGCCTATTGAGTTAAAGGTCTTGGGTCTGTTCCTCAACATGTACGACACTTTTACAAGTTGTGAAATTAGGGTTCCTTTTCCTAGGAAATCATCAATTTTTTTTTGAGCTACGGAATGTAATTTGACTCTTTCGAATCAAATAATGCTTACCAAAAGAGGTGAATATTATCCCCTTAGGAGATTCTCTACTCTCCCCTAACTCAACCTATTTTCATCAAACGAGTCCCGTCTTTCTTTTCACAATTTTATTCTACATGTAAAAAATAAGCGTGCATATTATATATATTAGTTGCTTGGTTCATCATCAAAGGATTCTTTAAAGTATTTTAAAAACAGAAAAACATCAGTTATACTCATACGTATACACTGAAAAAATAAATTCCGACAGCGAGGGAAACTTTCTCAAAGCAGCTACGAAATACTTTAAATAATTGAGTCCATTTGATAAAATTAAAACGTACCTTTTAAATACAGAGTCTTTTGAAGACGAGTCAGTAGGGAAAAGGTGAAATAATTATATGCATTTAAAAATAGCTGAATATTGTATCTTTCTTTAGTTACTTGACTTCTTTTTATTTCTAGTTTTAAGGGTTCAAAAATAGACTTCACAAATATTACATATTTATGTATATGCTATAACTTTAAAATCTATTATATATATAGAGCATATATTTGTTTTAAAAACATATGATCTATTATCCTTTATAGGCCAGTTTAAATTTCTAGTTTTTGTTTATAGATAAGGGGCTTAATTTAGGATTAACCTTTTCCATGCTCTTGAAGTCGATGTTAATTAAAAGGTTTTAGACAGTCGCAATAATTGTAGCTACTTACTTTTAGTTTATTTCGCTTTGTGCCAAGAACTTTTAGTAATTATTTTATTTTTTAAGTCGTAGTAGCACTGTTCTAAAATAGGCCCTTTTCTCTGAGCACTTTTTCATTTTATTTCACCAACATTAATTTAGCAAATGATGGCTTTTCAGACTAATTTCTAAATCTGAAAAAAAAAAGGGAAGAAAAACTTAATTTAAATAGTTCATAATTATGATTTTCTCAAATGATATGGTTAGTTTAAATACATATAAACCAATTTATTTATGAAATGAAATATTTGGCATCTAGAAAAATTACTAGATCTATTTTCGTGTATTCATTCGTCAATTCGTGTGATATGCATTTGCCACCATTAATAAATGCTATAAATACCTAAGGAAAATATAACTAGTTATATTGTAAAATGTTGTACATATATATCACAAAGAAAAGTTTTGGTTTCCTAAAAGGTACATTCATAATAAAATCAAGTTATAGTTCAGTACTCAATTATATATTAATATGTATTGTGAACTAATAAAATATTTACCATCAAAGGACGTTACAAGTTAGGATTAATCCAAAAGATCACGTTGACGTTTGGGCAATGCTTAAAATTCTAGGATGATCAATCTTTATTTTTGCAAGAGTGGAACAGGTAACTACTGTAGAAGCAATGAGTCTTAGGATATAAAAGATTATGTAAGTTTAAAGGATCTGGAGGCTGACTCTAGAACATTGACTAGATATAATTGAAACCTAAGAACGATGATTCATTGGAGGTTTACCCTGAGAAGAGTCTAAAAATTCAAGAGACTGACCATAGAAATTGATCAGTTGGAACACCTAGGAACGATGATTATTAGGGTGTTCACCCAGAGGCGAGTCTAAAAGCTCTGGAGAATGAACTTGGATGATTTACTATGTAGAACAATCACCTAGAAGCAAGGAGTCTTAAGGCTGGTTTCACAAATATTATATTGATTCTTAAGTCACCGGATTGCCAATAAGCTTAATCTTATATCAAGAAAAGTTTGAGTTGTAACAAATATGATTTGCTTACATACTCTATGAAATTAGGAACCTCGAAAATTCATTTCCACACTTGCAAAGGTACTCCACTTATCCCTATCTTTAGCTAGTTTTATCCAGTCCACCTCACTACATCCTATCTCTTTCAGTTCCATTCTAATGTTATTCTCGCATCTGCGTCTAGGTCTTCCCAATATTATCTTCCCATTAGGCTTACCTCTGAACATGGTTCTAGAATCTCCCATTCACGCTGCTTTCCCTGCCCAACGTAATCTATGAGACTTAATTATCCTAACAATGTCTTGCGATCAGTAGAGGGTAAGTAACTCATCAATAAGCAACTTCCTCCACTTCAAAGTACCATCTCTTTTTGGAACAAATATGTTCCTCGGTACTTTGTTTTCAGACACCCTAAATTTGTTTCCATCATGTAAGTTAAGAATGCACTTTTCACACCCATAGAGAATAACCTGTAAAATTATTGTTGTGTATATTCTGAGTTTTACATTCATTGTCAGCAGGTAAGATGTCAATAACTTACTAAGTTAGTAGTAACAGGAATTTGCCAATGGTATCAACAAAGGTAATTAGGGATCAGAATCTCTGATCACATAACCCTAGTCTGATCAAATAATTATCTTAAACCAAACAGGGAAACACTGTAAAAATTTGCTGTATTTGGAAAATATGATTGTGAAATGACCTAAAGTTATACGTAAAGTTTGCTTGATACATAAACTAGATGCATATGGCAGCCTAAGTGGTCTGATATCTACATATCCATTTAAATAAATTGCAAGGTTGGGTAGTTTCCTTAAAAAAAGGTTTAAAGGATTGTGTGAATGGGTCCGGGGTTCAATCCTCGGTCCCGGCACAGATTTATCTGATTGCCAAACCCTTCCTTCACCTCTAACAAGATGTGTATTAATCACAACTTGTGAATGTGAGGAATGCCAGGCCTCCACCGTGGTTCGGATTCCACGTTAAACTGTAGGTCCTCCATTTCATCTCACAATCACCTTACCATTACACATTAGCGTAAGTGCGTATAACCCGAACGTTTAGTAAGACGCGGTGCTAATAATAATAATAATAATAATAATAATAATGTGCCGTGCTAATGAGGCATTAGCTCACACAAGCCTTTTTTTTGATATTTGATTTGTTTTCTTACTTTCTTTTTTTCTCTCTTACTACTGTTTGTCTTCCCTTATCTTTACTTGCCTCTCGTCTGCGCCTGCGCGGCGATTTCCCCTGCTGGGCGGACGCTCTGACTCCCCCCTTCTTGTCATTTATTCTTTCTCCCCACCCCTCTGTTGGGCCGCGCATGCGCCCTCCGTCCTTCAATCCAACGCTAGGCTCTGCTGACCTTTTATGATTGACAAAAAAGTATTCTAGTATTGGAGCTCCCAAGGAGCAGATTGTACGACACTACGCCTGGGAGCTTAGAAAAATTAGGGATAAAGTCTTTTTATCTAAATCACTATGTGTTGTGTAGGTCGACCAGAGTAATGCTGGCATGCATGATCTAGAGAACAGTCAACTAGCTCTCTATGGCTCTTCTTGGACGGGGAGCCCAGCTGTTGCCCAGCTAGCCCCCGCCACATATTTGCTGTCAACACACTCTCAACAGCTGCCAGAGTCAGGTGAATAGCTCTCTATGGCTCTTCTTGGACGGGGAGCCCAGCTGTTGCCCAGCTAGCCCCCGCCACATACTTGCTATCAACACACTCTCTACAGCTGCCAGAGTCAGGGGAATGACTGGCTTACTCACCGGACAGTTCACGAGTTATGTGACCTGGGATCGTCTGACACACGCCAGCTTGTCCATACGTATGTAGTGAGCGCGCTATATCTCGGGCAGTGTTTGACCCAGTGAATCTAGGTCATATGATTGTCAATTTTTCTTATGTCAACAAGTAAACCAGGGTCTTTTGGTAATCATATTTTCATATAATATACATCATGTTGACAAGTGAACCCTGGCCTAATAGTTACCGGATTTTCTTATAACAGACGTCACGTTAGCAAAAGATCCCAGGTTTAATGATTACCTGTTTATCTCATAATTTACGTCTAGTCAGCCAGTGTACCCGGATCTTATGACTATTTATTTTTCTTATACTAAACGTCAGGTCGACTAGTGAACCTAGGTATTTCAATTATCAATTTGTTATTTAATGTATGTCGTGCTAACAAGTGCACCCTGATCTTGTTATTACCAATTTCACTGTACTATACGCCAAGTAAACAAGTGGGCCGGATCCAATGTTTGCCTATTAATCGTGTGATATATGTCATGTAAACGCGTGAGCTTGGGTCTAATAATTACCAGTTTTTGGCATTATGTATATACGTTAACCAGTGAGCTTCGATCTCGTATATACCTTTTTGTCTTGTGATATATGTTATGTTAACGCTTGAGCCTAGGTTTTGTTATTACCAGTCTTTGGCAATATATATATATATGTTGACCTGTGAGCCTAGTTCTCTTAATTACCTATTTATCTTGTGATGATTATAATAATAATAATAATAATAATGATTGTGTGAAGCTATTAATAAAGATATACAATAAATGTAAAGGAGCTTAGGAAGGAGGAGGATTCAAATATTGGATGACGTGAGGGAAAGAAGAAAATTCTGGGAGCTCAAGGAGGAGGACGGGACGTATTGGCAGTCTAAGTTGGCTGACAATAGGAATTGAACTGTTGTAAAACAGAACACCTAATAATAATTAATTTAAAAAAACAGAATATTACATTCATTCTGTAACATCCCTTTAAAATAACTGTATGGGCCTAGTCACCCCACTATAGCAGATACTCAAAAGAACTAAGTACAGGTAAACAAAGAAATTAGGTAAAAGAATATCACCTGTCTTGGCTGTTAATTGACTTTAGTATCAGTTTTCAGAACATGGTCGTCTTGTGGTGTGTGTAGCCTTGTACAAGGTTTTTTCCTATTTTAATTTGCTTGTATGTGTTTGTGTGTAAAATATAGTAACCATTACGATTATTTTTGTTTCTTCTACTCAAATCTCACAGTAAAAACAAGATTTTTAAAAATGGATGACAAATTTTTTTTTTAAACATGTCAATCTTACAGTTCCACTTAGTGAAGATGGTAATGTGTGATTGCTAATTTTGAATATTAACTAAAATGGAACACCGTAGAGCAGTGTTTCTCAGAGTTATTTTTTTTATGGAGGCCCACCAAATGGAAACTATGTGTCCTGGAGTAGGGGATGTGGGGGTTAAAAATTATGCAGGAAAAACAGTATCTCTAGCCAATTACATTTTAGGTCTATAAACTGAAGTTTTTAAATCTAATGTTTAGAAAAATATGATATAATTATATTAAATAAGTAAGTACTTAACTTTTAACATTCTAAACCTCGTAATTATTGATAGATAATTGTTCAGATTTGTTGACTTAAGGTTTGTACAAATATCCTTTTCTATGGGACGTATGTCTACCAAGCAAAGTAATAGAGCATAGTATGGATATTTCATATTTAATCTTTTGCATGGTAGTTTTTATCAACATTCTTTACTTCTTCACTATCACAAGCTGCTTCGGTGGCTGCATAGCCCAAGGCATCACACTTGTGTTTGACTAGACTGCCGATGATAGGGAGATCAGAGTTAGAATCCCGGTCGGTTGTAATGAGGTTTCTTTTCCCAAAATGGTTTTCCACTCTCCCTCAACACAAATACTTTAAATTCAACCTTCTTTTTTCATGATTCATTGGTATGATACGTACCGTTCATATGCTTATAACGCTTATAACCTGAACAGGTAGTAAAACACGGTGGTAACAAAATTATTTCTTACTTAACTCTCTGGAATCTTGCATTATACTTGATGAGTCAGCGCGGACCACCAGTGGTCCTAGAATCCCACTTTGAGAAACACTACAGCAGATATTTGGTGCAATTGGTTCACTACGCATGCACTCTTTATTTATTCTCGTTGTAGCGTGTTCCATGGAGATAGCACGCGATCAGGACGAGACCACTGAAGTAGCAGTCCTTTCCCCGGCTCTCTCAGGTTGTCGTTCACACTCCATTCATCATTCATCTCTCCTCGTTTCAAGCCTGTTAGTCTTGATGAGGATAAAGAGGAAGGAGAGGGGTAGGGGTAGAGGAAGTTGAGACCTGATAGCGTCAACCCTTCCTTCTAGGATTAATGCAAACATTTCTAGACTTAGCGGTGATAACTTTCCAACACTGGCTGAATACGTCGGCTATTCCTAAAGTCTACCAAGATCATTAACTCGGGCTTAATAGCTGCCTACCTGGTATAGTCCTTGGCGAAATAAATGGGCCAGTTGTGTCAAATGTTCTAAATATCCCCTTTAAAAAAAAAAATGTCGCCAACCCATGTCTTTTAACGGCTAATCCAAGCGATAAGGACGAGGAAGGTTATTTAAAGGAACTACACCCCTATCCACGTGGAAAGGAAAACCCAGTGTTTAATTACCTGTGAAATACCACCCTCATTGTATATTTTATTTACCCTGAAAGTTAAAAAACTTACCTTGCTGGCTTCCACTAAGACTATGGATTGACTTGTAATATAGGGATAGGGACATGGTGCAATCCACCAGTGTGGACTGCTAACTTTCAGGGCCAATGGATTAGAACCTCATATTTTTTTTATCCCTTGCAATTAATTATATTGTGAGAATGACATCTTGCTACTTGTGACCGCCGATAAGGGTTTCAGATAAGCATTTGATTTTGATTTATTTTTAATTGGCGTTGTCATGTCTTAAAGCCCTTGGCCCTGTCAAGTGGAAGTCTAAAATCTATTTTGTGGGATGGCGGGCGGGAGGGTTAAAGGCGTGGCGTGGCCTCACAACCGACCAAAGTATCCTTCCACGCCAACAAGAACAGATGGATCACGGAAACTGTAGATGGTGCTAGATACCGGACAGGCCTTACGGAAAAATCAAATGTTTGGAAATATCAGTTTCCTCGAGAATGGGTGAAATTCTTATGTTAATATTTTCAACACCCCTTCTAAGATAATGTATCGATGTTTATTAGTTGTTAAATTTTTATTTTATCGCTATCTTACAGGTAGAGAAAGTATTGTGATCGTCAAAAAAATTGAACTCAAGATTTTGATGAATTTTGACGTTTCATGACTCCCTGAATCCGAAAAATTGATTTTTGAATTTCCGTCTGTCTGTCTGTACCTCCAACTAGAGCCTAAACTATTTTACCGATTGAGCTAAAACTTGATATCTAGGGTTTTCATAGGGTTGCCCTGAGGGTTTTTTGGAATTGAATATCCACCCCTAAAATTAAGGGTAGTTTACTGAAGGGCAAAAAGAGAAAAGTCGATTTTCTCAAAATCGGCTCTAACGATTTTGATTAAATTTCATTTATAAACATCTATAAATATTTAAAACAAAATGGCTACTATGAATATTTCGGCAAAATGACTTTAAGGGCTCCAGTCTGATGCGTAAATTCTCATTTTTTATCATATCTCCTAAATTATTTGAGGTATGAAATTACTTATCGTTACAAATATGTAGATTTAATTATAATACAAATATTTTATTCGAAACATATTTTTATAAAACAAAAAACTTTCAAGCTATACGCAAATAAATATATTTTTCAACTTTTCGAACACTAAAGGTTAAGTATTGTGACCGTAAAAAAAAAATCTAACCTGAAATAATGATGGATATCAACATCTCATGATCCCCCGAACCCTTAAAAATGGTCTTTGCAAAGCCGTCTGTCTGTGTGTCTGTTAAAACTTAAAATTAAGAGTAGTATTATAAAGAGCGAAAAGAGAAAAAATCGATTTTCTCAAAATCGGCTCAAGAGATTTTGATTAAAATTCGTATCGAGGCGTTGATTAAGATTATAAATATACTGGATATTTTCATTTTTCCATGAAAATGACTTTTAGGGTACTTTAAAGAAGCGGAAATTCCTGTATCTCCGCAACTGAGATACTAAATAACTTATAATTGCAAAATTGTAGTACTATTAAAAACAAAAAACTTTTATACGAAATACATTTTTATAAAACCAACAGTTTCTGAGATATTGGCAAATATATTAATACAATTTTGTGAGCTTTAATTGTAAAGATATACTACTTAAGTTTTAGCGCAATAATTATCCAATGCCATAGAGTAATTAAATATAGGTTTCTCAAAAAGTGTATGTTATTTTTCCTTAAACCTCTTAGGAGAAATGTTTGTACAGCAATGATTTATCTCCATTTTAGACTCAATAGTCCATTATTACATTTTTTAGTGGTCAAAATTTATAAATGAGGAACTTAACACCAATGCGATGACCTGAAGATGTGCAATGCCTAATAAAATGTCGATCGGAAGTCGAAATTTTAATAAGAAGTGTTGATCCTTGTGGACCCAATATTAATCTTTTTATTGGTCCAAACATACAAATGAGGACATTCATTCTTTAAAAATAAAATTATAAAATTTATAACCGGGACTAAAAAAATGGTTTACATAAGTATAGTGCAATTTATGCTTGAGTTTGCTATTGTATACTATTTAGTTTCACATATATTACAAATTATGATTAAATTTCTCCAATTTTAAACAGTAGTTCGAGAAAGTCCGTGCGGGGTACCGTACTATTTATTTATTTTTTGCTATGAATCCGGCAGTTTTCTAGTGAAAAATGTTAATTTTATCAATATTTGATTACTATTAAAATTATAGAGGAGGTGTGTATATAAAAAGTAGAACTTAATCAACATTCTTCTGTTCTTGAACAAACCGTTTTCGAAAAGAAAATAATTGCAAAATTATAAAAGTTATTTCCACGCCAAATGAAAGAGGTCAATTGCCTTAAGGTGTGATTGAAAGAATTGTGTTTTAAGTTTTATCTAGAGAAATATTGTTCCAGTCTGGATGATACTGATGAAAATATTGACCATCCATAGCTATGTATCTAGTGATAGGCGTATTATTCTAGGTTTATTAATTTGTAAGTTATATGATGATATAATATGCGCCCTTAATAAGTACAGGTTGAATTTCTTAGAAAGAGTGGAGCTGAAATAAAAACCTTAAAACGGTTAGCATAATGTTGTGTTTGTCCACATCTACCATTGTTATTTTTTTATTTTAATATAAAACTACAAGACAAATTAATGTTACGTTAAAAAAAGGCTTCATATTCTCGCCTAATGTCAATATAATTATTTTCATTACTATAGTAGCGTTGTTTTTTAGATGATTATAACCGTTGAAACGAGCATAAATTATCTCTCATTTTTATTATTCATATTGAAGTAAATTTTAGCTCCAAACCAACTCTGTAATATTTACTACACTTGGATTATAAACTATGATGGCTATCAACAGGATCAGTTCTGACAGTGGAATAAGAAATTCACCAGTGAGACGAATGTATTTGTTAATTTAAATTAATGTTCACTTTCGGCGTATAGCCTGAACTGGTAGTAATACGTGGTGCTAAAAAAAAATTGTTTACTTTTTTTTTAATATTTTGATTTAAATTTTACAAAGAAACTTATCTATTTCTCGAGTCTTTGGCAAGGGATTGGGGATTTTTGGTGACGTCTACGCCACAGAAACGAACACGAGAACCGATTCCCCTAGCCATATATTATACGCCTTATTTTTACCTCATTTTTATACAATTTATTACTTCCCAATTTTGAAATAATTTTCTATTTTCAATAAATAACAAAAGGTTTGCATTTTAAAAACTTTACGTGGCCCCCGGAGTATTAAGGGCTTAGAGAATGTCCTTAATGCTAATAAAGTCAGGTTGTCTGAAACAACATTACAAATATAGGAATCGTGGTATTTAAAAAAAAATAGGGATAGTTAATAAATACAAGCTACAAAGCAGAGAATTTAATAAGTGCACAGAATATATCTATCTTACCAAGTGCACAATATATCTAATTCTAAGCGCACAACCCCGTAATCAGAACTTTTAATGTCATATTATTTCATTCTTGTGTTAGCACTGTCGCTTCCCCCTTCCCGTGGGCTTAAGTGTCTGGATGGGCTTGGAGGGTTGGATAGGTAGCGACATATAACTGTGTGATTCATTTTTATATTGTTTATTTGAATAAATTACGCTACTAGTGTAAAATGGGGTGTAGAATTATTTAGAACTAATTGAAAGAGTTTATAAAAAAGAAGTTACTCGTTCTGTTACTCTCCCTACTAAGCAGTCCATGCCCTGATCTATCTTCGGTATTATAGCCCTAACTGGTGTCGAACATCCGACCGTCCAGCGATGCGCTGTTTTTATCTATCTCTGACTTCCAAGATGAATTGGGGCGTCCTCCTCTGTACAGAACCGCGAATAAAGCTGTAGGATATTCTCCCCACAAGTTGGTTAAACTGGGTAGCTGAGTAGCCTATGTAGAGCACTTTGGACAAGTTCCACTAGCAACAGGTGATATTCTGTTGGCACCCCTTTCTCTAAAAGGTCTAAAATGTCACTGGTATATACCTAAAAAGGAAGGGTGTTTCTCCTAAGATACTAGTTTTGAAACACTCTGTGTAACGCTAATTGACAAATCAAACTATATTTTTTTTATAAAATATGACCGATTATGAATGGGAGAGTTGACAGTGTGATTTCTTAGGCTTACATCATTCTTACTTGTTCTAGTTTACCTAAGACTGCAAGCTATGGCAGTACTGTATATCACTTACGGGCACAGCCCACTTGAAGATATAATATGTGCTCACAAAAAAAAAAGTATTTCTTATTTTAATGGCAGTTCTGAAGCTTAGTATCCACTAAAACAATCCTATATACTCCTTTATACTGCAATTTAAACCCGACTTCAAAGTCACATTTGACTAACGTATCTGATGGTTCATTGTTAGTAGACAATATCCACACGTCCATCACAGACTTTTCCTTAAGCTATGAGTAAGTAATTACCTTGAGTACGGTATGAATCCTGGGTAGTTTAGTGGTACATATATGATGCACTAATCCAAGGGTCCCACGTTCAATTCCAGTGTCCAGGTGTCGTTTTTTAAAATGTGCTAATATAATCCTGTATTTTATTACAATTTTAAGCTGTGATGTTTTTAAAAATATATATATATATATATATATTTTAGGAAAGATATGTCCACCCAATTAGTTTGATTTCAGAGTTGCGAAATTTTGCGTGAAACATCGTTGCAAATTACAATTTTAGTGTAAAAAATTTTTAACTTAAAAATATAAAATTTAAAAATTAAGGATAAATTTTTTATTTCATTTTCAGTTTGGCATGACCCCTAGAGTAATACAACAAACAACTTCTTAAATAACGCGAGATATCGTGATGCCCGCAACATGTCCTAGCATTACGGTAGACAGCCTCCTTAAACTATACAACCTTATTAAACGAGGAGAAAAAGATGACTTTTATTTTTTAATAATTACGTTGCAGAATTTACTTGGATCGGTAATGGATAGTTACAATAGGAATAAAACTTAAGACAACGCAGCCAGATTGTTGTCGACCAGCTTGTTTTCGACCAGTTTATACCCAATCGCGCGTCTTATCTCACGGATCCTTAGAATTTGAGTCACCCTCCATCTTCACTCGGCTGCAAAGACTGTCTGTCCTCATGGTTGTGACGTGACAAGTGTACTGAAGTATAAAGTATTTAAAAAAAGCTTAGTAAAATACGGCGTTATCTGAAGCGGGTTCGTTAAGCTAATAAGACAACACACAATAAGACAGCAGTGGAGGAAAAGGGCCGAATAGGTAACCGAGAGGGGGGGAAGTGAGAGGGGGTCTCAGTGGGCTGTCATTAAATCCTGTAATTAACAACTGTTGTTACTTAAGCTCCACCTTCTTCCGCCTTACTTCCAAAGCCCCCGCTCCCCCCATTCCTCAACCTAACTTTTCACCACTTGTTTTCTAATTAAAAAGGGATTTCACTGAAGGGGGGGG
>CABFWB010002079.1:90544-107255 GCA_902151455.1 Timema bartmani | reverse complement strand
GGGGGGGGGGGGGGAAACTTCTTTTTTAAAAAGAAAGTGAATTACACTAAACTTTTATATTATGTCAAGACAGTCACTTATTCCTCCATACCTCACTCTCATGGTATTTATCTTACTTTGGGAATTTGTAAATTAATTTGCAGCTAATCATAAGTTATTAATATAGGTTTTAATTAATTGATTAAATGCCTACTTCAATTGCTGAATGGTCTAAGGCGTCACTCTTGTGTTAGACAGGCCTTAAGGGGGAGATAGGGTTCTAATCCTAGTCATAGCTACTGAGGTTTTCCCACTCTCCTTCCCCTCAAATGCAGGTAAGTTTTCTCTTAAATGCTTCCTTCCTCATCCATTTCCCATTAGAGTAAAATTATCATAAACACTCACAGTATGCTTATAACCTGAACAGGTAATAAGGCGTGGTGTTAAAAAAAATCACTAGATATGAGATATATATTAAGGCCATGGTAGTAATTATCATTAATAGGATTGCATTCTATCATTCGTTGATATTTGCTTAGGGCATATTTTGTGTATAGGCCTATTATGTTTTACAGGTCATTTATGGTCCTGAGTTATTAAGGTCACCACCTACTTGATTGTAAATATTCTCGCATGGCTGTAAACTGTGTCAATTACCATCAGTTGTAGTTTCCTACCCTTAGAAGTCTCTAGGTTTAACTGTCCTACTCTGTCAACACCCATCAGTTGTAGTTTCCTACCCTTAGAAGTCTCTAGGTTTAACTGTCCTACTCTGTCAACACCCATCAGTTGTAGTTTCCTACCCTTAGAAGTCTCTAGGTTTAACTGTCCTACCCTGTCAACACCCATCAGTTGTAGTTTCCTATCCTCAGAAGTCTCTAGGTTTAACTGTCCTACCCTGTCAACACCAATCAGTTGAAGTGTCCTACCCTCAGAAGTCTCTAGGTTTAACTGTCCTACCCTGTCAACACCCATCAGTTGAAGTGTCCTACACTTAGAAGTCTATCAAGTGTCCTACACTTAGAAGTCTATCAAGTGTCCTACACTTAGAAGTCTATCAACTGTCCTACCCTGAAGTGGCCTACCGTTGGCTTTGGAAACCTCTAGGCTTAGCTTTCTTTCCATCTGAAATAGTCAACCAATTCGAATGTTTGTTTCCTATTTCAACTAACGAAAGCAGGCGTAGCCCTTTAAACCCAAAATGAAATAATTAATGTTAAAGTAATTGTAAATTGTATTTTACTAACGAACGAATTATAAAAGAGGGATGAATGACTGCGATGTCGCTTAAATCTACACTTTTGATTGGAAAACAAATATTATCTGAACGTGAAAACCCGTGACCAGATATTCCAGGGCTGAGTCCCCCAATATTTCCATCATGACAAGGAATTTTCAAATACATATCAATCACATTGACTCTCAAATCCCAATAGTAGAGGACGGGGAAGGGCTGCATATGGGTAGATCATACCCACCCAATCTTTGATTGATTGGAAATCTATACCCACCCAAAATATGATAAAAATGAATTCCTATAACTTTATAGCTTCACCTAGTTGAAGGTAAATATCCTTAAATATATTGTACTTCTAGTGAAAATGGCAGCTCTGAGACTTTATAATATCAAAAAGAATCCTAAGCTATCTTTGATTTTATTTAAATTGTATTTATTTATTAAGGGATCTACTTTTTTACAATTTACTTTGATCTAAAATTTCTAACATTTAAGCTGAAATGACGTTTAAAATAATTAAATAATTGCATGTATTTTTGAATATTTTTTAAATTAACAATGTCAAAATATAAGGTTTTAAATCCTGTTGGGTCCTTTTCACCTCCATTTTGGCTTAGTTCAAATATGAGATTTAAAAAAATCACTTCTTAAATAAGGCATGTCTGCAATGCATCTCATCAATCTTATAAACGATCCCATAAAAAGAAAAGGCATTTTATATCAAATATGCATATATGAGTGTCCCCAGGTGTGGATTCAAGGGGCCAGTTGACCCCCCTGTGAAATTTAGAAAACTAATACAAAAAAAAAATAAAAAAAAAATTAAAGTTCAAATTTTAGAAAGAAAATACAACACAGATCAATTATTTAAAAAAATTGTCTTTTTACGCACAGATACCTCTTAAGCCAGGTCCACATGTGCGTTATTCATCAACGTTTATTCAAGTTTCGATATTACTCAGCAAGTGTGGAAAAAATATTCGTTTTCATGTATGAATATTTGTCGTGCATAGCGAGTAACAAATATTGTTCCGCATAGAGACGGTAAACTACCACACATCAAAGAAGACTAATAATCGCCTGAGAGTAGTTCATCCACGAACACCGAATCTAGAGTATGTGTGGACAGCAGGGGCAGCGAAAATGTGGGGGACTCTGCCCCCCCGGGAAATAATTTGCCCCTCCCTAGAATAGACTCTTCCCTCGATATATTTCAAATCCTCTGATATTATTGAATATGAAGCTGAAAGATGGCTTTAAATTAAACTCCAAATGACTTCTAGATGCATTCTATTGTCAAAAGTTTTCCAGAGAAGACCACTTTAAATAACTACTAGACTAGAGGCATCTAACTGGCAGAAAAAGTCGGGAAAGAAATCCCTAAATAGCTTCCAAGATCATCCATATTTCATAAGTGTCTAGGGGAGGACAACTCCTAGTAGCTTCTAGATGCATGTTATTTTGAATAATTTTTAGGCGAGGACCACCCCAAATATCTCTAGTTTCTGAAATAATTCAATTTTCAAAATTTTGTCGGTGGAAGACCACTTCAAAGATTATCTTCTAGAGGTATCTAAACATCCCAAAATATGAAGGCGGGAATCACTTTAAATAGCTTCAGGTGCATCCAAATTTAAAAATTTCTAGGTGAGATGGTGGCTTATAATTTATAAAAGAATCTAATTTAAAAAAAATCCAGGCAAAGGCTCTTCATAGCTTCTAGAGTGAACCATTTTTCAAAAAAAAGTTGAAGGAGGGCCCCTCCAAATAATTTATAAAAACTATCTGATTTAAAAAAAATTGGAGATAATGATCATGGTTTAAAACATGCACAAGATCAAATATGAATGAGAAATTGAGAAATCATTAAATGGCTTTAAACCGAAATCTAACTTTGTTAGTAGCTATGTTATTTATAATTATGACCCCCCTATGAAAATGATCTGGATCCGCCCTTGTATGTACCGATTATCCAAGGTTAACGGCACCAAGGTAACCTTGGGTGGACAAAGGCTCGTATAGTACGGAATACAGAATTGGTTTCGCATACTAGCCCTTACTTTTTGCTTTCTCTCCAAGAGAGAAGTATTATGATAGTAAAAAAAATGATTATGAGATTTTAATAAGTTTTGAAGTTTATAGACCCCGTAAAACCTAAAAAATTGTTTTAGTTATACCGTCTGTGTCTAGGCCTAGAGCCGAAGCCATTTTACCGATCGGACTAGAACCTAGTATCTAGTGTATTCATAATGGTTTTCCCAATATACCTCCACGCAAATGCGGATACACTTCTCCTAAATTGAACATTCCTAATGCCTAACACATTAGAGTAATTAGTACATGGGCGTATAACCTGGACAGGAAGTAAGCAGTGGTGCTAACAAACAAAAAACTATTCCAAAATAAATGGATCAAACACTCAAAACTTTTATTTTTGATCAAGATAAATACACTTCATTCGTGACGCTCAGTGGCAGGCAACAGTCTCGACTGTCAAGCAACGGATAGTGATATTTAGGCCTACGGTGCCACAGTACGTGTAAGCTGTGGGTCACTAGATAATTCATTCAGATACTGTGGCTCATTAAACACGATTCTCACAAAACATAAATGTTGTTACCACCTCGTATCATATGGAACCATGAATCATGTCTCGAATAATTTAGTTCAGTGATGGGCAAAGTATGGCCCGTGGGCCAAATGGAGCCCACAGACAGGTTCAATACGACCCGCCAAAGGATTTCAAATTCCGATAGAGATGTGTTAAAAAACTAAAAACAAGGGGGAAAGATCAATTTTGCACTTTTTTTTTTTCCTATTTTAGATCTTAGTGACCAATGTCAGTTTACAAAGATTTTAACATTTCCTGACACTTTACCTCTAAGCATTAGCTTCACTTTTGAGAGCCCCCTTGTTCCAATTGGAACCAGACTGTGAAAAACTTTTAGAAGAACAGTTCCAATTATCATCCACTCCTTCATTCAAGTAATGAAGGCATCTATTTATTTAAGTATTTGTTAGATAATTTAGACCACTCACATTGTATTGCAAATCATTATAATACAAATCCATTTAATAATTAATAAAACTTAATTGGACAATAGTTGTGTAAAATGTATCATTTCACCTTTTTAATAAATATTGTGTTGGCCCGTCTGGCCTTTATCTTTTGACCCACCCTCCGGAAAGTTTGCCCATCACTGATTCATCTGAGTATATTTGGTTCCAGCATATAAGTATTTTGTGAATTGTCCAAAACAAATATTTGTAATTACTGTATAAGAAAATGATTCCTCTTCTTACAAAGCTTTGATAAGCTAATATATTATTTCATAAAACCATTACACACGTGTAGCCCCCACCTCCCAAAACCAAAAACGTTCCCTCCCCACTCCCTTTTGCCCCATTTCACTTTTTTTTCTCAGGAGGTTGAGAGAAAGATCTACCTAACTTCACTTACATCGTCGTGTAAAGTATGAAGTTAGCCTCTGCAGTTGGAAACTGATCAAAAGATGGGGCCAGAACAGAGGCAGAGGGAGGTATTTGGGTTAGAAGAAAGGTTGAAGAGGGGGAAGTTTTAGGTTAGAAGGGGTTGAGGGGGCTCAGAAGGGTGAGGAACACGCTACACGTCCTACTCATTAACCTTTCAGCACGAGTGGTAGCACATAAAGTTCCAACTTCCAAATGGTTGTTGGGGGAGCGGGGGTTACATTTCCGAGGGAGGGTGAAGTGAGGGGAGTACCACGACCACCTGACCTCAAAGTGGGGTGTGTTACATACTATTCTTTAATCGTACAGTTTTTTTTAATTGAAATTCGAGTCTCTATAAGACCCCATTTTAAAAAAACACCTTTCCAAGAGTGTCATTTTAGAACCGATCCTAGCACTACCAAATCAAATTCAGGGGTGGACTGGACATATAATATGTTGAAGTTAAGTTCGTGTGTTGGGGTGGGAATAGTTCAACTATATGATATCATAAAACAAAGTTTTAAAGATAATCTTTTGTGTGAGGTTATCGTTTATGTGATTATTTTATCAATTTGAATTGAATACGAATAAAGATGTGGGTTTTTTATTCATGGTAATTAGTTATACATGACTCATAGATATACTTGAGCCAAGGCTTTTTTTTCTCTAACTAGGGAGATCTTGGTGGGTTGGCAATAGTATCACTGCTTGGCCTTTAGTCAGTTAGAATTTTGGAGGGAACAGCCACTACAGTTCTTGTATTAGTTTATAGTGATTAATAAATAATAAATGTGTTTTCATGGTCTAAATATAAATTTGTGATGCTATTATCTTCATTCTATTTGAATTTTATGCTTTAAAGCTTTTTTTTTCCAACTGCTTCTAAGTTTTAGGCTTATATTTATTTACTAACAAATTTATACTAGTTTTATACTTCTTAGTATTAAATGCCTTCATTTGGAGGTTGTTTAGTAAAACCACAATTAGAGGCACTTGACCCGGGCTGGTTAGGGAGGGATACTTGACCCAACTGCCAAGTCATATAAAATGGGTTTTATTTTAGTTTTAGTAATTACGGATGCCACAAAAAATAAAAGTAAAGAGGTAGAACCCAGAGAAATATTACTTACAATTTTTTTGATATAAAAACTACTTGATTATTTAACTGTCTGTGAGAAATATTTATATAATGCTTTAAATAATTAACATTTATTATGATGAAAATAAGAACTTTAAAATCTTTCTTCACTTAAGTTTTTATCACTTTTGTACTACCATTTTCTTCTAATCATCTCTCATTTTTACTCCCTAAATTAGGTTGAATGTAAAAATCAAAAATTTAACGAGCATTAACTTTCAACATGCGTTTTTTAATTTTCTACACTTTTTACATAAATATAATATTATAAATTAAATAAGCTCTAAGATTAATTAAGCGCGAAATCATTTCATAATATTTAGTCAAATAAGCGATTATTGGTATGGATTAAGCATAAGCTTTCACTATTTTCGATTTTTTGGTAAATGGTGTATTTTATTTTCTGTAAAAAATAAAAAAAATATTTCTTCTTTTCTTACAATCATCTGATCCAAACATTTTTATCTTAAAGCTATGTTTTAATCCTTTCTAACAAGATTTTTAAAAAATCAGCCTGCGCGAACATTCGAAATTTCATATCCAAATCGGAATCCTAGTAAGATTCGGATTCGATTTGAAATTTCAAATCTAAATATTGTAAATCTTGTATTAGGATTCGATGTGTTTAGTTCAAAATTCGAATCTGTTCATACTCACTTAACCAATTAATATAATCAGACCAGAAACTAATTGTTTAGTAGAGTGAATAAATAAATAAACTTTAGTCCAGATCATAAAGGAATGACGTGGGGGCAATTGTTTGTGACGGTAAATATCTTGTACCATGGTTAAAAGAGTGGTGTGATCTTTATTCGATCTTTCACTTTTTGATTTAAGTGCTATTTATTACATTATTTTTATTAATAAACCTAAAACGTGATTAAAATGTTATTCAACACTTTTTGAAATGTTTTATTGGATTGGATTCGGAAACTTATCATTGTAAAATATTCAACATAAGATTATATTTAAAACAATGTCATAGTAAGACTAATAAACTCAATTTATCATTTCATTTCAGATATAAACCTATTTTTAAAATAGAATATGTGATCATTTTTTAAAGCATGGTATTCGAATAGGATTCGATTCGATAAGTTTATTGGGGGATTCGATTCGGATTCAACTCAACAAAAATTTCAGGCATGATATTCGATTAGAATTAAATTCGAGTAAGTTATTCAAGATTTATATTCGATTCAAATTTGAAAATATTGGATTTGCACAGGCTTAAATAAAATGTTCAGCGAAAATCAAAACAAGTAAAAGTAATTACATATATATAAAAAAATTATCTCGTTGTTTTATCATAATTATTATTATAATATATTTATTTACAAGTATACTCTTTATTTCTTTTAGTTTATTAACGTATAAGAGACAAAATATATCTTTTTTAATTATCATTAAAATTGAAAAGGAAGGATATGAAATAATTTATGAGAAAATTAGAAAATAACCAAATATATTAAACTTTTTCCTTGCCATCGTGGAATATTAAAACGAAAATAGTAAAGTAGACAGCGAAAGAGCATGGTTTCGATCAAGATGACAAAGTACGTCTTCTTCATCCTTTAAATCCAGCTACATATTTTATTTTCAGTTCCTTTTTAGTTCATTAAATAAAAGGTAGCTGATCAAAATAAAAATAAATCAAGAAATAAATATCTTTCAATGTAAAAATGAAGACAAATCCATTTAATATGTTGTGCTTTTAATCCAAGTAGCGTTTATTGTGTATTAATTCTTTGTTTACATAAAATTAATGTCTTACACAACTGACGGACTTGGTAGTGTTTAAGGTAGGCTAACCATTTTCTACTCACTCCAATAAGGTAAAAAATAAAAATAAGTGTCAACTGAAGTATGATTTTCTTAATTTAATTTTTGTTAATTTAATTTTAATTAAGTTTAATTATTTTATTCAATTAAATTGTTTTTACACGTATCATTCAATCCAATTTGATTTTTAAAATCATCGCAGAAATGAACCAAAGCTAATGTAAACACAGCAATTTCAAAAAAATATAAAATAGATTTAAATCTAGCAAAGAAGATTTTTTTTCCACAATATTTTATTATCTGTCCAGGTTATATGCAGGAATGGTTTTTAAAATCTAGGACTTTTCTTAGAACATTTAGTTATATAAAACAATGTACCAAATACTGGGACTGTCCCGGAAAATTTCGGATAAATTTTCACCCTATTGTAAGGGGACATGAGTTAATATCGTTATTATTGCAGTTTTGTCTTAACAACAAATCTTTTTGGCAGCAATATATCAAATATTGCTTAGGTGGGATTATTAAGTTTATTTTTATACAGATAGTAAGCTTTTTAAATTAATGGAAATAGTCTTGGTAAAAACTCGTGATGATCTTGAAAGATATCAAAGAATTTTTAATAATATTATTATTAATATTATTATTATTATTGTTATTATTATTATTACTATTATTATTATTATTATTATTATTATTATTATTATTATTATTATTATTATTATTATTATTATTATTATTATATAAAATCAAACTTATTTACTGGAAAAATATTTTATTTTTTTGGTCAAAACTCAAAAGTGTTTACTCTTAAAAACATTTTTTATCACTGCATCTTAATATCTGTTAAGGTAGTACGCATATATAATTACTCATTTTAGAGGTAAACTACCTGCATTTGCGGGGCAGGAGAGTAGGAAACAATTTAGGAAAAAACCACCCTCATTAGACCCAACCGGGATTTGAACCCCAACCTCCCCGTCATCAGCAGGCCAGTCTAACACTAGAGGGATGCCTTGGGCCATTAGGACACTGAAATGGTTTAAAATATTTTAAATTTCTACCTTTACTCGAATTTCATTTTCCCTTACCTTAAAAAAGACGGGTTTTTATCTCGAATTTTTGCACTTGTTTTAATTTGTTCCGCAATGAACTAGTCCAAAACTTCCCCATTTTAATGGTGATTATTTTCCTCAAAATTAAAAAATATTTACGCTACACTCTTAACTAAACAGTTTGAGATTCTGAATGTTGCTATTTGTGTTAGAGTAAATAAATAATAAATTGTTCGACACAATTGTACATATTTCATATGTAGTTTATATTAGTGTTTTACAAAATTTTATAAGCTTGGTTACCAGTAAACTACCCTTAACATCTCTGAATTTAGAAAAATAAAAGCATTTAACAATCATGTGTAAAACTCTTTTCAGATATGTATTAGTAGTAAATATTTTTTAGACATTTAAAAAAATGACTTTTCAAAAATCAATCCTCAGTAAACTTTAATCAATTTTTTTAAGAAAAAACAAGCATTCATCCATTTATATTATTTAATACCCTTCCTTCATATATGCATCCATTTTGGAACAAAGTTACTACATCCATTTTCAAAAATAAGTCACCAATAAACTACACTTAATTTTAGAGTTTAAATCAAAATAATGATATCGCCTTCAGGTATGACTGTAAAACATATAATACAAGTATGAAAGCAATTATTAAAACTATTTTTGTGGTATCTGTAGGCACAGACAGATGGAGAGATGGATAGACAGGGGGAGATACCATTTTAATAAGCTCACACATTCACACTGCTACATGCTACGTGTAATAAAGACTGAACTAGAAATATTTTACATCAATATGAATTAACCTATAAAACATTAAAATTAAGTATTAGCTTTATTCATTTTATTGTAACAACGTTCGACCATTTCCTATAAGGCTAGCTATGTTTTGTTAGTTGGTTTTAGAAATGTATGACATCTAATAATATAAATAATTAATTTTGATTAAATATACATATTATTTTTGTCAATCAAGCAATTCATTGATCATCTGATTCAATCAATGTTAACAACTTTTTATACATTGATGTTTTATTTATCTTGTGGTTAGCTAAACTTCGCTCATCTAAACGGTACCTCGGATATTTTTCTAGCAATATGTAATGTTTTAAATTTATTAAATAATTTTAAATATTTCTATATTAATAAGCTTTTTACATTATTTGTATACCCTTTGATAAAATATATATATATTTTTGTAAAATTAAATATTTCTGTCAAACATATAAATTGCAAATTCAAAATAATAAATCTAAACTATTTTTAAATTATTTAATAGAACCAATATATGATCTGATATCTGTGTCCACGTGGTATAGGGTGTTAGACTCTATTTCACTTGGTCGCCAAAGACGGGGAGGTTGGGCTGCGAATCCCAGTCGAACTAGGAGTGATTTCAAAATAATGTAACTAATCATTGTATTCTTTTCACCCTTTATCCACAGTAACTTTTAAACTTACTTCCCTGTTCTTCCCCTTAAACAAACCTTTAATGTTGCATTTAATATTTAAAAGACGCAGATGTGGGAAACCTTATAAAAATGCTAATATGTAATTCTTAATTTAACTTGTAAATCTATTCAGGAACATAGTTTCCCTAAAGTGCACCATTTACTTGACCATCCTCATAATATAATATTTCTAGTGTAAATAATAGTTTTGAGGCTTCAAAATCACTGGAACAGCCCTCAATCAACCATAATTTTTTGTCTTTGTCCTATTAAAAATGTATTTATTTGTTTTAAAATGGCTTTATGTTTCTTACCATTTAATTTGATCTCTGACCTGTGACCTACAGGTGAGATCTCGTTGAAAATGAGCTAGTTTAGTCTTTTTACGAGTTTTTTTAATTAGATAAATAAGATTTTTAATCCTGTAGGGAAATTTACCCTCTTTATGGAGCGAACTATATTATTAAAATATAACAAAACACTTCTTAAGTTGCGCGAGATTTCTCGACGTTTACAAAGCATCTAAGTGCCCCACTGGGCAACCCCTTTAACCGTAAGCAACGTATAACAGTTTATTCTATCAGCGCGTCCAGCTAGCCATTCGGGTTGTAAGCATAAAGTACAGTACGTGAAAGTGTTTTTGGGTGAGAAATGTTTAATTTAGAGGAGATGGAGGGAGAGGGGAAACAATTTAAGAATTATAATAATGGCGTGTCTGGGAAACATCAATATGAGTAAAGATTAGCCTAAGCCAAGGGAGTCTCGAATGTATTTGTAGTAAATCCTTTACTTTGAGGCTCTTTCCATGTTCCGATGAGATGAGGAGATTATGATAGTGAATATGACATTGTGAAGTCAATGAAGATTGAAGATACTAACATAACTTAAGATTAATCAACAAAATCCTGGTGAACATGGGAACTACTCCCCTTTCGATAAAAATCCCCCTGTACCAGCCGGGAATCAAACCCGGGACTCATAGGTCATCAACCAGGAGATCAGACCACTATAGCACAAGGCCGTTTAACAATTTTTTAAAAGAACACCCTCAGTACACCTGACCGAGATTCAAATCCCAATCACCCCGTCTTCAGCAGTCCATTCTACTGCTAGAGTAGCGCGATAGACCAGCGTTTTTTTAGTTTTGTTGATGGAGGACCACCAAATGGAAGCTATGCACACCGAGGCCCTTAGAGAAGGGCGATTGTTTGAAAGTTACACAGGTAAAACATTATTTTGATTCAATTCCATTTTGTGGCTGTAAAGATAAAGCCCAAAATAGTTTATTATATTAAATGTTGAAAAAAAAGTATAATACTTTGAATTAATAAGATATAGTTTTTTTTAATTAATTTTAACATTGTAAACCTCATATTTTTTATAAAAAATTTTTGTTCAGATTTGTTGGTTGTACATATTTTATTTTCTATTATGTTGTGTGTACCGAAAAAAAACCGGTTTATTATACTATTTATATCTTAATCGTTGGCATTTCAAATATCTGCATTATATGTGATAAACTTTCTTTAATTTATTAATATAACTATACTTTCTGGAATCCTCCAGACCACTTGATAGGCCAACGTGGATCACACTTTGAGAAACACCGCCATAGACCATGCAGCCACCGAGGTGAGTCCATAATTTGACAGTTCTAAATACAGTTTCTCCAAGTCGTACTTCTATGGTTTAACTTCATCGAAAACATGTACGATGCATGAAACCTTTAAAGTTTTCCGGAAAACTTTTACTTTTCAAAAGATTTCCCTCATCAATAAGCTGCTTTTCCTAGACTAAGAAAGTTACGAATGAAATGTAAGAAAAAAAAGGGGGAAAGCTCTATATTTTATGAGAGAGTTCATTTTTCATCAACGTTTTAAACATTAATTCAGGGTGGATTCAATAGAAACATAAATCTCATAAATAGTATCAAATTGAAGAAAATAATTATGTTTATAGAGAATGTGAAATATTTAGTACCACACCTGATATTTTATAGCCTATTTAGAAACATTATCGGTCGTGAATTATTTATTCTCTTTGTCAAAACACGCTTTCGTGAAGCATAAGCCTCATAGATACAATACTTTTTGCTAGATCAAAGCACTAGCCACTTCTACTGTTCGTATGACTTGAAACAAATACAACATGACTTGAAAGATTAAGGCAGTCTAATATTATTGCTAGGAGACGTGGTAGAAAAAGTTGTCTACAATAATAGGCCTATACACTCAGTGATCAATAGGGTAGTTAAAATAATTTTAGTATGGATAAAACTTATCCAGTTCAAATTCAATAAAAACCCTTTTTATCAATGTGTGTACATTATTCACACACAAAGCTTTTACCCCGTCTCATAATAATAATAATAATAATAATAATAATAATAATAATAATAATAATAATAATAATAATAATAATAATAATAATGATAATAATAATAATAGTAATAGTAATAATAATGATAATAATAATAACGTTTTTCATAAATAATTTTTTCACTTGCACTAGTGTCCAAACCGCCTAAAGTATTTAAGGATCACATTGTTTTTAGGCACCGTCAACAAAGAGGTTGTGGCTCAAATAAAATAAAGTAATTATGGAATGTGTTAACAAATACAATTGTATAATATCAAAATATTATTTGACTTGTGTTAAACACAACTAAACACCACTGTTAATCTATAGACCATCGTTCAAACTAACCTAACAGCTTACAAACCAAAATTAAAACGGAGGTGAATAAACATTTAACTTTCAAAACAATTGTAATTATAAGAAAATACGTCATCACATATGTATTGATGTTAGACTTAAACACCAACATTTAACAGATTGTGTTTAAAGTTGTCCTTTCCATGAAACTGACTTTGAATGTCCTTCATCTTGCATAAAATAAAGTTCAACCTGTCAGAAAGTCACAATCATTTAAAGAGTTTTTAATTGATCATTGAGAAAAGAAGCTTAGATTTGACAAACTTACAATGTAGTAGTTTCCATTCCTTGTGTACTCTACTTGTGTAACGTTGAGTTCTGCCATGGATATTTACCTGAAAAAAGAAGAAAGAATGTGTTTCTTATATTATGACAACATGTAACTATAATATATTACTAGGATTAACATCTAATTTGTTATATATTTAGAAAATAAGAAGTGTATCAGCTACCAATATTATTTCAACTGCAGCTGACCCAGTGTTATGGAATAAAGCCAACAATTTCTGAAAGATATTAGTTTGTGTCCCGGACTTTTGGTAGTGTTTAATAATATTCTTCTTTGGCACCAAGTAATGCGCATGCGTCATCCTTTTATTCTGTTCTTCTTATACAAAAAATCTACAACAAGATATAGAATTTTTCTGAAAATGAAAAGTATGATGTATTGGATTTAATCATATGTTTTAAAAAATATACACTTTGTTAAATGGGGCCAATGTCCCTTTACTTTAATTTTTCAAGAGGGCCATTACACAAAAAAAGTCTGTGGAACATTTAAAAACTGAAATTTACTTTTATATTAACTACTACATGCCATTCAAGAATAATGAAATACTTAAACATCGGAAAAAAATTATTTGGATAATATATATGTGTGATTCAAAAACTTCTAGCGACTTAATTTGGATTTTCTCAGAAACATGTAAATGTGACATTGGCCCTTTTTCTGCCAAAATACAGATATATACCTAAAAGATTTGGGTTTAAAACTTCTAGTCATTCACAGGGCTGTCGGGGGACAAAATAAATACTTAGCAAACATTTTAAACAAACTAATACAAGCACTGTTATAGTTTTAATATAATACAAGCACTATTATGGTTTTAATAAAATACTATAACATATTTATACTCTTTATGATCATTTTATATTAATTAAACTATTGTATTCCAAAAAACAACCACCTTCTTTTTAATAGATTTTATTATTTTAAGTGTAACTCTTTAATCTATTATCCCCATTCATTTGTATTTAAATTTATCAAATGTTTTTAAAACAACCTGGATACAATACTTGAACTCATAATAAACACTCATAAGTTTCTCATACTAAGAGAAATAGGTCCATTACCATGGCGTTTAGTGTTTCCAGGCTAAGCAGAGTTAGTAAAAACTGTATTGGTGAATTATTGTTCTAATCAGTCAGTAGAGCGCTCATCGATCAGGTAGGTATTAATGAAAATACGTCCCCACTAGAGGTGTGTAGAGCACTCCATGCATGATTGGTCAAGTGGGGGACCAAGGAGAAGAGAACATATCGCAGGTACAGTTTAAAACAAGCTCTACTTACCCTGGAAACATTCCATAACACGCCACTGAACTTGTCCCTATTATTTATGACTGAGTTTATATTTGGACGTGGGAGATCGTAAGGAATAAAACTAGAGCGATGCATGGTCTGTTTTTGTACTGCCAGCTGTAGAGGATAGTTTTGTGGTTTTATTGCTATAGTATACGAAGAAACTATTAGTTTTAAAGACCTTACCTGGGTCCTTGTCTCAGATAGATGGAGGAAGCCTCTTATCTCACACATAAAGAGATATTCAGCTTTTAGACACAAGAGTATCATGGTTAGAGACGTGATAAAAACAAATGAAAGTTAAGATATATGTGCCGGATTCGATTCCCATGTTCATTTTCAGGCTAGATTTTTAAATATAATAATATATTCATCCACTATTTTTTTTTAACGATGCGTCCTAAAACCCATTCAGGCTATAAGCATATGTAATAATTAGGCTAATAATTAAAGGACAGTAAGGATTAAATTTAAAGGAATTGTACCCGTATTTTCGAGGAGAAAGAGTGAAAAACCATTAAGTAAAAACCACCCTTAGTACATCTCACCAGGTTTCAAACATCAATCTTCCAGTCATTGGCAGTCCAGTCTATTGCGTGAGTGACACCTTAGACCATACTACGACCGAAGAGGGGTCTATCAACTCTTAGCTTATAAAACGTTCTTAAGGTGGTTTATTGTCATTTATTGCTTACTCCTATTTTTAAGAGTCCTAAATGTATTAAAACATATTATGATAAATGTAACCAAATACCAAGCAGACTTACTTACTCTATGGAATTAATAACTCGAAAGTTCATTGCCGAACTTACCAAAGTACGCCGGCTATCCCTATCTATCTATTCCACCTCATTACACCACATCTCACTCAGGTCCATTCTTTATCCTCCCATCTGCGTCTGGGCCTTCTCAACGGTGTCTTTACTTTGGGTTTGGCAGCCAGTACTCTAAACATGACCCTAGAATCTCCCATTCACGCTGCATGTCCTGCCCACCGTAATCTACGACACTTGATTATCCTAACAATGTTTTGTGATTAGTACAGGGTATGTAACTCATCATTATATAACCTCGTCCAGACTAGGATAACATAAATATGATTGGCCTATTCCATTTATCAGCACATTGTATGAGCATAGGGATAGGTCAATATAATCTTAGAGAAGTAAATTAAAAAAACATACCTAAACCCAAATGTGTATTAGTAATTTATTCCTTGTGGAACAGGAAATATGATAATAGTTGATATTTAATTTGTTTCTGTGCCTTTAATTACTAAATTAATTAAGTTAACTCGGTGAAAAGAGCTAAATTCATTGTGTATATATATTTAGTTCATTTGCACACTCTACAATCAGAAGAAGTAAATTACATGATTGTTTATAAGATGGCAAATATATATTTGATACACAAAATATTTATTTCGATTGATAAATTTGGTATCAAAATATTATATTTGGAAAATGGAAAACATTCTCTATTATTTAAAAAATAATTAATCTAGGCTCCAGTTTTTTCAAATTAAAAATTTATTTCTTTAACCCTTAAAATTGGGTTAATGTGTTCTGAATAATAAATTATCTATGAAACTTAAAATATTATTGGAAAGAAGATTCCATTATCGAGTAAAAATATAAATCTTATTTAAAAATGTATTATTGATATATATATGTATAAATAGTATTTTTATTCTTGTATGAAAAGAAAAAATGATTAACGTGTCGAACACACAATTCTGTATGTGTCTAATAACCTTTTAATCAATTAATTGATCACTACCATACTTGGAACACAGGTAAGTACCCACCAGGACAACTTTTTTTTTATATCGTCATTTGACCCACCATATTAAGATCACCTATTTAGTAAGCTAAAGAAAAATTGACAAATCGAACTTGTTCGTCTCTGTCAAAATAACATAAAGTGTTTAGGTGCAGTGATAAAAATCAGCATAATACTATGAGAGGTAAACCATTTTAAAAGTACAATGTTATTACACTAAACTAAGCTTTTTTAAGTATAAAAATCAATTTTTTAGAAATATCCTAATTTTACATAGGCCTAGAAAAACAGTAGACCCATAAAACAGTAAAAATACTATTCAAAAGTAAATTAGTATACATATATATATATTTCTAAAAACATAATTAATTTAAAATAGCTCATTTTCTGCAACCCCTATTAACCAGGCCAAAGTTTTCCCAATTTTGGAAATAAAAAATGAATTATCTAATTTTAACCAAATTCGGTATTAAGATACAATTTATTTAATATATTATTTGTTTTT
>CABFWB010002079.1:58806-89229 GCA_902151455.1 Timema bartmani | reverse complement strand
AAAATGAAAAACTACTAACTAAGTTATTAATTTTAAGCTCTTAATATTAAAAAAAAATTAAAAGGTTATATAATTTGTTACGATTATACTATGTTTGGACTTGGACAGTGTAATACCAAATCAAATAAATATTTTAAGCTACTAAACAATATTCATAATTAGTATACCCACTTTAGACTAATAATAGTTCAAGTAGAAATAATTAGCTCCTTGGAACCTTGTTCCTCTATGATAGAATAATGTGGGGAGGAGGGAGAGAGGTCTGGAGGGTAGTGATGATGGAGGAAGAGGGGAGGGGGAAGATTGTTACTGACACAAATTGTTCTCCACAAAGCGTCATCGTAGACTGCACCGAACATGGCAGAGGATTCCCTTTGCTATGGCTACACATCGAAACAACTAACACCAAGCTTAGTGGGGAATTGAATCTAAGAGAGATAGAAGATAGAGAGAGAGGTTGCAAGCTGTCTGAATTGAACCTCGACCTTCTGTGTCAAAGCCAAACACTATAATCTCATGTATTATCCCTCCGATGTGTCTAAAATTATTTCACGATACATAGTGTAATGTTTGTATGGGTGGTTAAACCAAATTAGCAGCCACGCCAGCTCAAAAAAATACACTTAAGTGACTCAACTATTATTTTTTGCTAGTTATTAATCATTTAACGGTGGGATAAAAGGGAACGTGAGGAAAGGGGCAATATTTATGCGATTTTCATAATGCTTTTTATTCAAAAAATGATCAAACTAAAAGTTGCAATTTATTAAGAAATATCAGACATGAGGCTCACTGGCGACGCAGCGCTGAGCGTCAAACTAAAAGTTACAATTTATTAAGAAATATCAGACATGAGGCTCACTGGCGACGCAGCGCTGAGCGTCAAACTAAAAGTTACAATTTATTAAGAAATATCAGATATGAGGCTCACTGGCGACGCAGCGCTGAGCGTCAAACTAAAAGTTATCCTTGAACATGTAAGGATAAATCCAAAGATAGTACACCCCTTATTGGGTTGAGATAAAACTAAAACTAACAATGATTACTTATGTAGTAATAAATTTACCCATGGGATTTAACCCCATAAACTTTTGTCTTAGCCAAAACACAAAACATATTGCTCCAATAGAAAACATTGATAAGAAACCATTTAAACGAGGAGAAAAAGTTATCATAGAAATTCTAGGACACCCTTGCCGGATATCCAAGAAAGGTTGAGATTACAATGTGAAGAAATAAAGGCCTCTATATTTTTACTGGAGAAATAAATTGTTATCTTAATATATATAATTCTTCTGTACGTGTGTATGTCACTGAACTCCTCCTAAACGGCTGGACCGATTTTGATGAAATTTTTTGTGTGTGTTTGGGTGGGTCCGTGGATGGTTTGGATTCACAATTGGACTCGGTAGGTGGCGCTGCAATTGGATTCTAGGATTAATTTTTTATTTTTTAGGGAATTTTTTGGGGTGAGATTTTTTTTTAGATATTTTGCATATCAGAACATGTCACCTCAAAATGTAACCCCCCCTCCCACCCCCCGCCCTCCCAATATTTATAATAATGAATATAATATTAATAATTGACCGTTAAAAAAATCATAAGTTCATCAATAATTGACCGTTAAAACCTTCTGAAGACAAACACTGAATTTGTAATATTTGTGTTACTCACTAATTGGAGTTCATTGTGAATTTGTAATTGTGATGATCACATAGTATTTGTTTTATTATCGAAATCAATTATGTCACCCAAACGAAAAGCCAACGTTCGGGCAGGACAACGTCTGTCGGGTCCGCTAGTATTTTATATTATTTTACATTATCCAAACTGCCAAAATATTTCCATTAACTCGCAATCCTTAACATCCCACCTCATGGTAGGATTATAGGAAACACTTTTCCAATGCCAGTTTGTTTTGTTTGTTTTTTTGCATTTTTTATATCAAAACTTTATTCGATCAAAATAAATCAAATAACTCTTCAGTAAAAACATAGAGTTTAATTTTCTTCTCATAGGGATCTTAATTTTTCTTTAAAATCTGTCGAGCTTTTCCTGGAATTGAATGGCCACTTTTTATCTTTTCATTTAAAAAGTTTGTCCTGTAATAGCACTATAATCATGACAGATATTCAACAACTTTTGATATTATCATGTGAATAAAACTAAACCCTATGTTTATACTGAAGAAATATTTAATTTGTTTTGGCCAAAAACATATTTTGCTATAAAAACTGCAAAAACACTGGCCTTTTATCGCGTTCTTTACACTCCCATCTTGAGGGACACAGTTGATACCTAATGCGGGTAAATATTTTTAAAACTACTCTCAACGTTTATAAAAATAATAATAATTGGGCCGCAGTGTATTCTGGTGCATCAAAAGGCCCGCGAGTTACACGTATTCATGAATTTTGCCACAAGCTTTACATGTTTGGTGAACACTTATTATTATCTTAACTAAACTCACGCTGGTGGGCATGCGATCTGAATTTCAAGCTCATTTGGACTGGTCTGCCACTGATAGAGAGGATGGATGTATGAAGGCCGTTTTTTTCCCCTATATGGTTCACCACTTTCCTTCCACGCAAATATATCTATGTTTCCTTCACCTTTTACCGTCCTCGTCTAGATTTTATCAGAGTAGTTTATATCATATGCGTGTAACCCAAACGGCGAGTGAGACTCTGATGGAAAAAATAAATATGGACTAAAAGTTTCTCTCTGTAACTATTCAACTTTATCTGGAGGAGTAAACGATCCCATTCTTTCAAATAGTCCCTTTCTGAAATATTGAACTATTATATAACCAACACCCCTGTGCTGTTGCCAATTGAAGATACGCTCAAGCACCTTGGTGTCCCACCCATGCCAGGGACACAGTCAACGAAATATCCTCCTAGCCATAAGAGATTATAGAGATCAGGGGAGTTGTAACATTCCCATTTCATGATACGCACATGCGCCATCGTATCCTATCCATGCTGGGATGCAGTTAACGAAACATCCTCCTGGTCATAAGAGATATAAAAGATTGGAGCAACGCAACCCCTTTTCGAGCCCCTGGCGTTTTGGAAGCTTGCCAGAGAAATGTTAGAACAATAGAGAAATGTCTAATGACTTCACGACTGGATCTTTTTATTTTCTTTCTTTCTTTTCCTTTCCTTCCCCACATGAAGAAGAGAAGAGAAGGGGAGATTAGGGTAGAGGGGTGTAAAGGGTAAATTTACGACGCCAGAGTACAATTAAAGGGGTGTTATCATTGTTCAGTAGGGCAAGCTAGTGGCTTTTACATTTGGGAAAACTTGGAAAATGGAAGGTTAGAACGTGACTCCTTGGAATAACCACTGGAGAATGGGATTCTATTCCAGGTTTTTGGTGTTCAATGAAGAGGTGTTGTGTGTTTTAAAATTGGTGGTATTTTCTGACTGGGAGATTAATTGTTTGAGCTTAATTTATTTTCTACCTAAGTAGCTTAGGTGGCTGGTGTGTCCCTGTAGAGAGTTCTTGGTTCACCACTAGGTAATGCCAAAATGCTTCTATTCATTTATTAATAAAAGTAAGTGTTTGTCATGAGCATTACGTCATATCTACCGCACGTAGAGGGCTGAAATTTTAATATTAGTAGCTCATATGCATAAACGTGTGCACCTTGAATCCGGAATTCTACCATTTTGAATACACTTTTTTAATTAATTAAAAACTGGGTCAGAAAAAATAGAATGAAGAGGTTATTTTTTTCTGTTTGTTTGAAGCAAAGCAAAGCATTGCCAGGGGTAGCTCAGGTATTTCTGCCTATTATTCATATATTAACGCTAGTTGAATCCATATATTTTTGTTTTCCTTCCTCAATATTTGTAAATTCAGGTTAATGCCAAATTTACAGACTCCGTTCATCCGTGCTCCGTTGTTCATAGTCCGTAGGAAATTGATGCAACAGTATCAGATAGATTTGTCAACCAAATAGATGATCAGTATCCTTATCCAGGTCTATACTCCATAGAAGTTTATCAATTTGTACTTTCTAAGGACTATTCCATACGGACTACCAATCAAAGTTAAGTGAATATGTGCGCGAGCATTGACATAAAAGCATCATGATAGCTTTGCTTACATTCAGGTTACTAGTATATTTATTTATTTTGCATTTTCAAGACAAAACGAAATACTAATACATTTGATAGTTCAAATTGTTTTATAAATATATTTATTGTAAGTGTATATTTCCTACATTTAAACAATATGACAACTTTTTTTTTTTTTAAGTTGTTTTATTTGATCAACTGACTTCTTGGCGCGTGTTCTTCCGAATAATTTTATTGGACGCAATCTGAGATTATCTCATTGGTTGGCACGGTCACGTGATTAAGGATCCGGACTGTGTAGACGTGAACATAATTTAAATATCACAGATACGGACTACGGATCTACGGATACGGTGTCGGTGTTTGGGCCTTAAAAGTGAAGGAATGAAAAAGATTGAGGTTATACGAAATTTACCCACATCTTCATTGAAAGAGAGTAGTAGTACATTAAAGTAAAGGCACCTTGGTACAGTGGGCCAGGATCAAGCCTTTGACCTCCCCTTCGTCACTTATACTTTAATACTTAGCACCACGTCTTACTACCCGTTCTAGTTAAACGACTAAGTACTAATTACGCTAATGGGCTAGGAATTGGGAAGGTTGAATATAGAGGAAGTGAACTCGCATTTACGTGGATGGAAATTGGAAAACCATTTAGGGAAAACCATCCCAGTTCACCCGACCGAGATTCGAACCCTGATCTTCCCGTCCTCAGCAGTCTAGCTTAACGTGAAACTAGCGCGTTAGCTAGCTATGCCACTGATGTGGGTCCTTCATCAGTAAACCAGACCAATCGAGCCCGAAGATTTTGTCGGCGTACTCATTGGTGTGAGTTGAATAGGGATCGGTGTTCGAATACATTCATCAAGATAAAAAATAAAATAGTACTAGATTGAAATAGTAAAGAAAAAAAACTTTTAAAATAAATAGAAAATGGTAATAAATTTTAAGTTAAAATTGAAAAAAAACTATTTTAGTAAGCTTTAACTTTACTTAAAACACACTTTCGTTGTAATAAAATGAATACATACATATTTGGATTCTAATCGAAATTGCCATCCAAAATATTAATCAAAGTACTGTAAAATAATAATGCCTCAAACCCGCTTAGGTGGCCACGTGGCCCAAGGTGCTACTCTCGTGTTAGATTAGACTGACTAGATGGGGAGATCGTGGTTCGAATCTCAGTTGGGTGAACTGATGGTGTTTTTTTATAAATGGTTTTCCACTCACCCCTCACGCCAATTATGGTACACTTCCTCTAAACTGACTCTTCCTAATCCCTAAAACACTAGCGTAGTTAGTATATACGCGTATAACCCAAATGGGTGGTAAGACGTGGTGCTAAAACAAACGAATAAAGTCTCATGTTCTGTGTTTTAATATAAAAATTAAAGATGGGTCGGATCCTATATTTCTCGGATCCGAATCTCGAATCAAAATACAAAATTTTCTTTTGATTCTCGAATCCAAATTTGAATTCTCAAATCTTCAAAAGTAAATTTTTAGTTTGTCAAAAAATTTTAAATTAGGCCTATATTTAAAAAAGGCAAACATATTGAAATTTTATAAGGTTTGCACCACTGAACATTTCTATTCTTTTTATTTGTCTTTTCTATTTCGTTTCAAGACCAAAGTATAGATTAATCAATATATATTTTTCTGTAAAAGAATGTATATTTTTTAAAAAATTGGTGATTTTGTTATTTTATTTTTTACATAAATGAAGCTAGATTGTCGGTGTCTTTTTTTCTAACTATATGAATCTATGTATGTGCATTTTGAGTTCAATCTAAAGCCTATGTATTTAGATTCGAGATTTTTTTTTGTGAGATTCGAGAATCTCGAATTTCTTGAGTACCATAGGATTCGAACGTACCATCTTTAATAAAAATTCATTAAGTAACAACTTTAAATTCTGAATAGTGGACTTTTTTTTATGAAAAATATACTAGAAGTTATAATTTAATTACAATTACAATTTGTGTGAATTAGTTTAAAACATTTATTTTTAAAACTTTAGTTTAACATAACTAGCCCAATCTTAGTAAACACACTGTCCTACACATATACGATAAGTTGTGTTAGCAAATATATTTTAATTAATTAACAAAAATACTATTCAAAGATAAACTTTTAGGAAATCAGTTGAGCATTTCGGTTAAATTTAATAATTTATTTTCTCCAAAATAATATTGTATATACATATACAGGTTGAAATAATTGGTTATTGCGTAAATGTCCATATGGAGGAGAACACAATCAAATTAATTTAAATTATTTGAAAATATGACTCCTGGGCACAGTAAGGACCTTTGACTTAGCGTACCAATGATCTATTAAGGATTTGCCCCACGCTCAGGGTCATTCTTCACTTATAGTTTAAGGTTAAGTCTGTGATGAACGTCTCTAATCATCGGCTACATAATTATGAATGACCAATCGTATCGCGAGCTATCAGAACAACAGCCATCTGAGACTCGATAGTGCTGTTGAGTGGCCAAGTATACGATAAAAGATTGTAATTAAAGCGAATGTCAATTAACATCAACACACAGACTGTAAATAATTATAATCACGGAAATGTCAATACACACCAATGAGTGAGAGATCTCCCTGGATACTAGACGAGCCCGGCTGGATCTGTGGCAGAATATTGGCGTGCAAATCAAGAAATCCCCGGTTTGATTCCCATGTCCAGGTTGTCACTTTTCACTTTATTGAATTAGATTCGTTTACCAGCGACGATCCGATGTTGGCCCTATAACCATCACGCATCACTTTGTAATACACATTAATTAATTATATTCCACCGTGTTTACGTTTACGAAGCCATGGAGGTCAGACTTGTAAACTCTTTATAATATATTCGCCCTAGGGACGATTTATCTTAACAGGTACCGCTTCGGTGGTCGCGTGGTCTAACGCACTAATCTTGTAATAGGTTAAACTGCCGAAGACGGGGAGTTCGAGGTTCAAATCTTGATCGTCTGTACTGAGGGTAGTTTTTCCAAAATGGTTTCCTACTCTCCCTGCACGCAAATTAGGGTACACTTCCTTTAAATATAACCTTCCTAATCCCAAAAACAATTAGCGTAATTAGTACATAGGCATATAATCCGAGCGGGTAGTAAGACGTGGTGCTAAAAGAAGAAAGGTTTGGATGGTAAAAGTACTTAGTTTTGTGAATAACACGTCTTACTATCTGTCCAGGCTAGCCTAATTTCTTTATATTTAAGGGGGTAGAGATGAGAAAGGTACACTTTATAAGAAATGTACCCGGATTTTTGTGGAGGTAGAATGGGAAATTACTAAGAGGAAATAGCGCTCAGTGAAACCTAGCGGGATTTTAATCTCAACCTTCTTATCATAAAAAAAATAAGACCAGACTAGTATATCGTTTATTACACGTGCTCACTGCTCACTGATATGTGCTACACGATATTAATTAAATATATAACTAATTTTAGTATTTGAATGATCTAAGGTAGGCGTCTCAAACACGTTTGATAATAAGGGCCTTATTGAGAGTTAAAATTACTGAGGATGACTCATTTAAAAATATTATAAACCATTTTAGGTAAAAAGAATTCCAGTTTAGTATATAATTATTACAAAGTGGAAAAAAAATGGCCCGTTATTCTAATCGTAACATAATGATAAATGATAACAGCCACTATTTTTGAATTTACAATCATCTGTCACCGTTAATGTCCACGTAAAAGTGCTCGTCAAGTTAACGCGAGGTCTACATTCCTGTTCGTAAACATAACGTTCGCATTAACAACTTAATATATTCCACCATATTTTTTTTCATGGCAATTAATGTTGCTATTAAGTAAGGATATATTTATTTATCTTCTAGAATGGGTAATTTATTGTATGATGATGACGACCTTGAAGATAAGGTTACACGTTCTAAGGGTCCCAAAATTTCGAAGACCGATATTATTTTCAACAGTGAATTTAACAACAACAACAAAAAAACTATAAAAGGTAGCAGATAACTTTACAAAGACGTGATTTGATAAATGATCGACCAACTAAGGCTTGCCTTGTTTTGTTTTCAAAACAGTTCCATATACGTTGTTATAACTTGCTTATATTCTCTCTGATTAAAATAAGCCAGTCAAATCCTTAAAACAAATCTAGCAGTTTAAGAAGATTAACGATAAAAACTAATAGAAGGCAACTTTTGATAGTTTAAATAGCGCATAAAAATAGTATGAAAACACAACGCCAAATTTAACGATCTGTTAGACTTTACGATCAGTTAAGTTACGAGGACTTTGATGAGACATTGTAATATTGGGCCTAAAACATTTATTTTTTGACAATAATGTAAAAACCTTTATTTGCAAAAATGATCTTAATGTTGATACAGTGGTATATTGCTAAAATGTTTTTAAGGTTGTGATAGTAATATTAACGTTAGGCTTTAGATGTTATACCATAGTAATTTTTATAATTTTTGATAAATGTGTGTAGGCCCTAAGTAAAGCAAAATATCAGGTGTGCTTTGCTTAATTTCATATTATATTCATATTATATTCATATTCATATATAACATACGTATTTGCTGTCAAACATTGCACATATTTGTGCGAACTTTCAAATATTTTTTGGAATTTATCTATGTCGGAGAAAGAGTACCGATTTGTTGCCCCATTCTCACATGAGAGAATTTCCCAAATTAGGCCAAATTAAAAAATAGCATATTCCTAAATGTTGTATTTCTTAGACCTTTATATATAGATAATAGGATCGCATTGCATGATGGTTCATTATAAGATCAGCTGACAACATAAAGGCGATTATTATCGAGCCGCATGTGGCCCGCGGGCCGCTAGTTTGATATGTCTGGTCTAAAGTATCACTATCGTCAATTTTCAATGATAGTGTAACTGGGGTTCAAGTCCCGGTAAGGTGTATTGAGGGATTTTTTTTAATGTTTACTCAATGGCCTTCCACGGGTACATCTCTTCAAAATGCTACCTTCCTCAATTATAACTTTGAAGTGTAAGCATCCCCATGTGTACACATACAAAAAAAAAAGTTTTTCTGCTAATATTTTTGATTCGCAAGTCAGAGTCATGTTAAATTTGTAGAAAGCGTGCAGCTTTAAAGCTGTATTGATCCATATCTTGCGCCAGCCAGCTTTGAACTTCTCTCACTGTTCCAAGCCACATCCCTCTCTGTCATTCCGAGCTTTTGTTAAACATATAAACAGATCTTCTTTACAATTTCCAAACACCAATTTGATAGAACGTATTTAACCGAAATGTTCTTTTTGTCCTCTGAATTAATCTCAAAAGTGTCAAATGCTAAGCTTGTGCGTGGTTAAAAACTTTACGTTGGGTGTGAGATGAAATTTGAAAGTTAATTTTTTTTAAAAGAATTAAATTTTGGAATTATTTAATTTTATGAATAAATATAGATATAGATTAAGATTTAAAATAAGTCTTCTTTTTATCACTTAATTAAGTTTTATCGACCAAATTAAATACATCGAGTTAAATTAAATACTCCTTGTCTATAAGTTTTACATCCTTTGGGCCACTTTTTGGGGTTGTTCAAGGATCAAGAAAGAATAATATTAGTAACGTTTGATATTAAAAAGGAGAAAAGGAATTTAGTTACTATTTAAAAAAAACATTGATTACTTTGGTTGAATTTAAAAATTATTTATATATTTTTTAAATTATTTTTCGAACTAAAAATAATCTCTAAAATATTTGTTTACAAATTTTTATCAATATTTGAACATACTATATAGAGTTTATCAAATGAGAGTGTAAATTAAATTCCCTTTTTTTAATGTAACAAATATAAAAGATACTCATAATTTTATGCAAGTAAGATTTTTATAATTGGCACTTAAAAAAACATAAATCTTTGAGCTCATATTCAAAAACTAATCTATAAAACAATATTTTGAAATTTCACCCAAAGTAGAACCTATTTCAGACCAAATATTCAAAATATAATATTTAATTTTGACACTTCCAGATGGTGGGAATACAAATTGACTAAAAACCAATTTCGAATAGATTTCTCGTTAGTATAGTAAAGCCAAAAAAATTGCACGGTTCTCCAGGGGATTTCAAAATATTCCATAAATATAACTTAAGGCCTAAGCTTTTGGTGTCTCGGTTAAGTATGCTGACCTTGGCGATCAGTTTCTAAGCTACAAGAGGTTAATGGGTATTGTTAACTCAATCCTTAAAATCTGAGTTCTAGTCTTACAACCCATTAGGACTATCCTTATTTATACACTATGGAAGTAGGTTCAAGGAAGGTAGAATACAAATTAAATGTTCAGGAATTCATTTGAAGAAGAAATAGAAAACATTTGAGTAAAAAAACAACCTCAATTCAACCAGCTTGGATTTAAATTTCAACATAGTATTCTGTTACCCGAAAGTGAGAAGAAGAAAAAAATTAAACCCACCTCTGTGGCGTAGTTAATTAACGTGCTAGTTTCGTGTTGAGGTATACTTCCCAGGACGGATAGATCGAGGTTCTAATCTCGCCCGGGTGGAGTGGGGGTGGTTTTTCCTAAATAGTTTTCCCCTCTCCCTCAACGCAAATGTTGGTTCACTTCTTCTATATTCAACATTACCAATTCCTGACCCATTGGCGTGATTAGTACTTAAGCGTGTAATCCGAATATGTAGTAAAACGCGGTGCTACATAAACATATAATTAAACTATTATTTATACCTTAAGACAATTTAAACTAGATTTAAAATATAAACTCTATTTAATTTTAGAGACGAAAGTCTTACCTTGATGGACTACACTAAGACCCTATCTTAAAAGCTACACCATAGTGTAATATTCAAGGTAAGCAGTGTGTATGTAGTTTTTTTTATTAAGATGTGAAAGAAACAAAAACCAATATTATCGGTAGTATTTAATTTTAAAAACGTTCATTGGTGAAGGTACCAAATGACTCTAGAGATACCACTATACGGTGAACCAATTGAATGAGTCATTCACCGTTATCAAAACCAGTCCCAACTCTATCAGGTGAGCTAGATCGAACCTCTCGTTTTATGTGGTCCACTTCAATAGCTGGGGCTAAGGGGGAGCTAAATTATCCAGTGGAAACTGTGCGGTTAAGCGGATAACTATTTCAAAGCACTTCATCCATAGTGGTTTTTTTTCGCTTTTCTAAACATTCCTTTTATTGTAATTTGTGAGAAACAACCGATTAATGTTTTCATATAAGCTAAATATAAACAAATGTCTGACCTATACTGCGTTTTAAACTGCTTTAGGATTGAGGTCAGCCATGGACGTCTTTAGTTACAGGACAGAGTGTTAAATGTGGCAACTCCGCTTGTAGTGACGTCATGGGGTCTGGCGATCAGCTGGTTCTTACGGAGAATTGTGTGAATATTTACTGTTTTCTTCAATTAAACACCGATGAGTCCATATGAACGATACCGACAGTTAATCTAAACATGTTTTAAGTATATCAGCAAACAAAAATACTTCAAAGTGTTGAAAAATACAACAAATAAACATGTAAATAATAATTTTAAAATAAATTTGCTAGGTAAGAATTATGTACCGTTCACAAGAATGATTATAATATTATAATAAAACTTACAAAAGGCTCGAGGTCTATAAAGAGTATTCATTATTGCACTAATCCAAAGGTCCTAGGTTCAATTTCCATGTCCAGGTGTAGCTCTCTAGCAAATTATTTTAATAAAATTAAGAGTATTATTTATGTAATTACTTTGAACCCTTACCAGCCTTGGAATATATAATTTTGAAACACTAGGTACTTTTGTAAAGTGTTTAACTTGTCATTTTTTTCACAACAAGAGTTTTCAATTTAAAGTTTATCATTCCTAACTTGATGTAGTTGATAAAAAGTATCTTTCCAAGCGTTGACGAAACTAAAGAAAATATTTCACACAAATAATTACCGCAGAGACAGTTGTTGAAAATTTTCCGATTCTGGATCCTTACAAATGTATATATAGGCCAAACACAGGAAAGGTTTTTTTATTACCGCGTCTTACTACCCGTTTGGACTATACGCTTATGTAGGGGCCTACTAATTACACTAGTGATTTTAGGAATGAGGTATGTTTAAAGGAAGTGTACCCGCATTTGTGTGAAGGGAGAGTGGAAAACAATTTTTGAAAAATTACATTCAGTAGGCTACAGCCGACCGAGATTCGAACCTCGATTTCCCCGACATCTGCATTCTAGTCTACTGTGAGAGTAGCGCCTTAGACCATGTGGCCACCGAAGCGGATGCACAGGAAAAAATGTTTCTGATTTTTGTGTTGAAGAAACTTATTTTAGAAAGTTTCTTTTATTAAAATCTTCATTGTCGTTTGTCCAATAACTCCAATCCCCAAACCGATTGTTGATGGACTAGTTAGTCCTCCTTTGGTGGGATCATGGAAATAGTTAGCAACTGTATCATGTCCAACTAATCAAGGCAACAACTGCATTCCAAACGAACAGATAGTTTGTAGTAAGCATAGCCACAAAACTACAGAACTGAGGATTCTGGAATCATGTCAGCTATTAGCTGCATATCACTAATCATATACATAAAATGTTCATCTATTGTATGTTTTGATATATTATGACTCAAAACATAATGCATTATAAGCATGGACCGTTCAAAATGTTCAAATCAAGTAAATTACACGAGAAACCAACATCCCGAACAGTAAAACAAACTGAACTAATCAGCAATACTGCACGTGGCTGTGTTGTTGACCGGCCTCAACGCAGTGTTGCCAAACTTTAGTATTCCGGCCTGTAACTAAAGACGGCTGTGGGTCAGCGCAGCTGGAGTGGGGTGTGGAGGCTCGTCACATGCTCGACCAATCCGTGAAGGGTAGTTGCCATAGTAACCGATGCACGTTGCCAGATTTCTCGACAGTCATTGAATATGCTTGCACAGTAGTAACGCACGAACTCCCGCTATGTGGCAACTATGCTACCCAGCCTACCCACCCCGTGGATCCTAAAGCAGTTTAGATAGCAATATAGTTATAATTTCACGCACCTGATATTTCTATGAACCTTGTTTTGAAATGATTTGAACTAATAACTAACAATGTTTACATACCCTCACATAGAGGCAAAAGCTAAGATAGGATTACCATTGTTAATATATTTTTCTTTTAGTCAGTAAGTTGTACATTTATACAAATAAATGGTACGGATTACTGCACAGACCTTCTCCCTCTTTTATCTTAAAATAAAGATATATATATATATTTTTTTCATTTAGTTGGGGTATTTAACGTGCACTTTCTGAACTGACTGATTATACCAGCACATGACTTATAAACTAACTTAAATCTAGAATTGACACAACATCCAGGTCCCAGCCGTTAATTAATCATTATGAAAGGGGTAACACACATAACACAAATTATAAATGTTTCGGCCATACCGGGAATCTAACACGGGTCCCTTAGTTGAGTAGACAAACAGGTTACCGACTGATTTAAGGTGTCAAACGATTTAAAAAGAACGTATGATTTGTGAAACAAAAATCATGTACTGGTCATTGTTGCATGGACACTAAACAAAAGAGCATTACTTAATTAATAAAGACTTGACTGTAAAGGAAACATTGAGGGAAGAGGAACATATTTGTCCACCAAAGAGCATAACACTCAGATCTATATTTCAAAGAGCTTCAGTTAAAATACACGTGTTTGCCTAAAGCGCAGAAACTATATGTTTTTTTAAAATATATTTCAAATTAAAATATTTTAATTTATATAGAACTAGAACATTCTATTATATGTTATTTCCTATCTAAAATAGTTGTGGAGATAAAATTTAAATCGGAAATTTTCGCTTTTCTAAAGTACGCATTAATTCATTTTTACGGGAAAATGAGAGCTGTCTTTTTTTTTTCTGACGTTAAACAAAGCCTTGATACAAAATTTAATCCAAATCGTTTAAGTGGGTTTTGAGAAAATCGATTTTATCTCTTTTTGCCCTTCAGTAAACTTTAGGTTTAAATCCAAAATTAAGGTCTAATTCCAAAAGATCCTCAGGGGGACCTTATGAAATCTCAAGTTACCTAGTCTTAGCTCAATCGGTAAAATAGTTTCGAAACTAGTCCGAGAAATAAACAGACAAATAGACAAAGAGACGGCATCGAGAATTACCCCTTTTCGGTTTCAGGGGTTCGTGAAACGTTGACATTTAACAAAATCTTGATTTCGATATTTTGGTCGGTCATAATACTTCTTTCTTCGAAATATATGAGTTAAAATTATTGTGAGATTTTTACGCGTGTGTAGGGTCTAGAGATGAAATTTATTGAAAATAATATATTTAGGAAGCTATGTAATCCAGATTTTGTTTTATAGAATAATAATTATAGCTATATACTATTGTTATTTTTTTTAATACTGTTTTAACACGTGTCCATTTATCGTTTCGCGTCGTACATTCATATATCTGTTGTATAACACGTGATATGTGTACTTATGTACATTTTAACTATATCTTTTTAGAAGTACTTTAGTCATTTTAGTCAAATAAAACCCTATAATATTTACTAAACTTTAAACATTAAATATTTTTTGTAACTTTCTCACAACTCTCTTTTGATTTTGAGTTTTTATAATATAGCTCAAATCCCCCCACCCCCACCACCCTAACACTTCCCAATTCATGAAAATGGTGTTGGTATTATCTGAAATGTCAGACTAATGAAGTTATACTGTATATTAATTATTTTATTTTTTAATCCAAGATTGTGAAAATTGACTACTGACCTCCCTCTGAACATGGATTTAGTTGGTTTTTAAAATGCACGTCACCTTCTTCTTTTGCAATTTCGTGCTTTGTCGCGTTTCAAGTGTTTTGTGTGGCAGAAAGAAGCTTCACATCATTATAACTCCCGTCAGCCTCTTCAAGGGCCCGAGGTACAACAGGAAGGAGAAAAAAAAAAGAACTTCAAGAGATCCATAGGAACGAGTGAAAATGAAAAAGAAGAAAAAAAGATAGAGCCAGTTCTAAAATAGAAGCTTCTTCCTACCATTGAGCTGTAATATTCCTTTCGCCTTCAATAGTATTTTTTTATCCACCTCTATACTCTCGGTTTAAAACGAGGATATCCCTGGAGATAAAAGTGTATCTCGTTGCTCGGCATGAAGCAGGCATGAAGCAGCTATGAAGCAACCCTCTGGCTGACCCCAGCCAGTGAAATATTTTCAGCTATGTCGAATGTGAAATTACTCCGAGAGTTTAAGAAAAATAAAGCCATTCCTCTAAATCAGTGGTATAAATACTTCCTTTTTTTTTTTTCACGTACCCCCAGATACAGTTTCTCTTCAACTGTACACCCCAAAAGCTGTTGGGGAATAATGCAAGTTATACATATTCTATCATCTACATCTAAAATAAAACTGGCGCTCCCAGATCAAAAGTATTTACGTTCTTTATTCTTGTGATTTAGCCTAAATATAGGCTTGAATATTAAATGTTTATAATTTTTTTGTATATATACGTTTAAAATTTTCCTACCCCTTGATATGGGGGTACGCGTACCCCAGGTTGAAAATTCCTTGTCTAAATAAGTATTAGACGAGATACCTTGACGTACTCTAAAATTAATAAAAATATTATTTAAATTGAAAAACAAATCACATAATTTGGTAATGTTCTAGAACGTTAAGTGGTTACTCGATGGACCTCAGGAGGAAGGCGAGGGGAAGCACTACACTCCAACAGAACGGCCAAGGGTGTTATTGAGTGCCTAAGGACACGTTTAATCAGATGGGCTTCATTTTATGTTTTATTTTCTATAAAATTAACTTAGAAAGAATTTTAAAAACTGACAGTGCACATTCATATAGTATAATACTGATAGTTAAATTATGTTGATATTTATATGTCCGGTTTTTTAAAAATAAAAAATAGGGTATGTATCAACGATAAAATAGTTTCTGATATAAACCTGATTTTTAATATTTCATTTGAATTGAACAGTTTTTTGGATACAATTATAGGGCTTACAATATTCTCGGTGTATTTTTTTTTTTTTTTCAGTTTAAGCAACTTTAAATTTGAAAACATTTATAACGCCTCAAAAGTGCTGCAACGGCCCTTCGAGCAAATCCTATTATCTAACCAACAGACTGTCGATATGGCCAAATGTAACCAGTCCAATTGAGGCCGATGTGAGGCCAACTAAAAAAATAAACTCACCAAAAGATATAACACTTGTATGTGTCCCATTAACTCAATATAGACCCACAAACAAATATTAATAAACAATTATTTTCCATACTTATATAGAAATGGTATATTTTTTTTGTAGAATCTTTCTAATAATACTGAAAAAAAAAGTGTATTAATTTTTCAAAAATTTAATATCCAATAAATTCTTCTTAGTGGTTATTTGTTTCCCTATTTTATAAATTATGGAAAAATGCCTTTCCTAGTACACATCTACGAGTACAATTTAATCCTTTTAAAATGTTAGAGTCAAAACGTACTCTTTTCGAGAAGTAAAATATTCAACGATCAGCGCCGTTTACAGCAAGATATGGCACACATACTAAACGTCAAGCTCGTCTAGTTAGGCCAGAGGCCAGCTCTCTAATCAAAGATGGTTGTATTAAGGTTATCCCCCCCCCAAATGATTACCCACTCCACCTCCAAGTAATTGGTGGTGCAATTCCTCTCAATTCTTACTCGTCCCCACCATATTAGTTTAATGACCTGAAAGAAAATAAGACGCAGTGCAAAAAAAAAGATAGCTAGCTAGATAACTTTAAACAATGAGGAGAAAACCACAAAAGGAATATAAATCCTTTTCTATTACCCCTTTTATAATAGAACACAACTGGCTCGGTTCAACCCTTCTCGGTATACTTCTGATTCGAGGGCGAATAGTTTCAAGAGAGCTTTGAAAGAGAACCCTTACATAGTATAATTCGACTAAACTTCTTTTAAATGGAACAAAAAAGGGGTGAAGCCCTTAGGCCCCAGCTGAGGACAAAAGTCTATGTTTATATAAAGAAACTCGTCCCATCATTAAAATGAAGATGATATTTTGCTAAGATTGTGGGGACTTACAAACATTTTAATGACCCATACATCATTTGTCATTCAATACATTCCTCCCTCCCTCCCATGAAAAATTGTATTTTATAGAGAAATGTTAGACACAAAACTAAATAACTACAATACCATTATTTAGTATGGATTCCCCTTGAATAAATTGATTGATGTGATTTGTGAAAAGTTTTTTTTTATTTAGGTATTTGTATTCATGTTTACTTAGATCCCATTTCAAACGGTCTATCATTTTCAATAACGCTTCAAATAATTTTGTTATTTAAAATCAAATAATAAAATATTTTATGCAAAAGTGTTTGAAAGTATTATTTAAATAAAAAGTATAAAAATAACAAAAAAGTTTCAATTAAAAGTGAAGACTGAGACTGGTATATTGCAATGACATATTGTACCTTTATAATATTTTATTATTTAAAAAACTAATATGATATATTTCTAAATAATTAAAAAAAAGTCATTATTAATCTACATTGCCAATTTTAAAATCCATGCTGGATCAAATTATCATGAATGTTAAACTGAAGACAATAATACTGTATACTTAAACTTGACTTTAATAATGTGTTCATTAGGTCTGTACCTACTATTGGCAAATGATACTAGTTAAAGTACTGAATTAGTTTTAAGATATTTATGTTCTACAATATTTAGTTTATAATATGTCCTTGCAAACTTCTTTATTGATTGATTTCATTAATAGGTCTTCATATTTAATATGTTTTTCTTCCCTCTTAATGCGTAAACTATTTTTACTTTTTCATAAATATGAAATGATGAGAAATAATGTAATAGTGCTCAAAAATTAATCTCTAGATTTTCATGACAATCTACTTTTTACTGTAATAATACATTTTTGGTAAATCTTAAATACAGGTTTAGTGTTAGGTAGCTAGTGATTTATTCTATTGTAGAATAAAAGTTTTCTAATCAAGAGAGTACAAATGGATTCCTGACGAATAAAAATTAAAGAGTTAATAAGAGTGTAAAACATGCTCGAGCACATTCCAGAGCTAGAATATACGGGGTGTATTTTAATTTGTGTCAAATATTCCAAGGGAATCCCCATATACCAAAATTATGAACATTTCGTATCAATATGCTTAGTTTCTGAGCAATAAGGAATTTTATAGTTCAACTAATAAGTGATCCAACAGAAGAAGTCATTCAATCAAACGAGGCAAAGTTCAATTGAAACAAACAAAAACACAAGACAGAACATTTTGTTCAAAATGGCATCCTGCTTCGAGACATCCTCTGAGCCTGCGTTCCTTGTTTTGTCATACTCTGTTGAAAATACTTGAGGTGCTAACTAATTGCTCACGATAAGCTCCTTTATAAGCTCAACATCAGGCACAGGAGTTGAGTAAACAATGGAATTAAAATATCGCCAGATATAAAAAACTAATTGGGCTCAAATGTAATGATTGAGCAGGCCGTTCACTGGAAACATCACGACTAATCCGATTTTTAGGAAAACCTTTAATAACTCTAAAACTCTAGATTCATGTTTATATGAAATTTCCTCAGTGTTTGGTCAATGGGAATACGCCTCTAGAGCAGTTGAACGTGATTAAAATACACCCTGTATAAACTCAAGGCAAGATACAACAAAACACACTTCACGCCACAGGACATGCATAGTATTCTCAGTATTTGTGTCCTCACCTCTACACGAAGTGGTCCTTGAGTTGCTCCAAAGGGGCGGAGTCGTTATAATCATGTCTTGGAGTAGAGCCAACTAAGCGGCGCATTTGACCATTAATTTGAATTTTTTTAAATCCTATATTTGTTGATTCGAAAATCAATTTGTTTGAAACTAGTATAAAAGGGACCAATGTAGGAATTTTATTCACCTCAAGGGACCACCTACCAGAGCACTTAAACGTATTGAAAGCATTCATAAATCTAGAGTTATTTACAAGGTGATAATATTAAAATTATTATAGTTTGGATTTGATAGTTTAGCAATTTTTTTAAAGGTGAGATTAGTTCGTTTTCAAAGACGCTTCACACTAAATATCTAACTTTCGAGATGAAAGTAAATATTTGGAACAACTTATCAAACGGACTTCAAAACAAATTAATTTGTAACAATCCGCTTTAGTAGCCGCATGGTCTAGGGCACTATCTTCACTTTAGACTAGACTGACGATGACGGGGAGATACAAGGTTCAAATCTCGGTTGGATGTACGGATGGTGGTTTTTCAAAAATAGCTTTTCACTTTATCTCCACGCAAATGCGGGTACACTTCCTCTATATATATTTTATATATGTACTTATGCCTAGAGCCTGAACGGGTAGTAGGAGGTGGTGCTAAAAATACATTTTTAACAGGCTTACAAGAACAAATATTTAGGTTATTTTGATGTTTCAGAACTGCCATTCCCATAAGAAATATAGAATACTGAGAAGATTTTCCCCTCTACTAAGTGACGTCCTTATAATTATTGTAGTCACAATAAGCAGCTCCCTAAATATGAGTATACTCACAATAAACCAGCAACATATTTAATAATAATGATGGTATTAATACATTACCTACATCGGCGGGCCCCATGAACAAATCTTCAAGATCTTTTAGACTAATTTGATAGTTATGGGAAAGATCAGGGTTTAAATACCCACTGGGAGTAATTTTCTTTAAATGTATTCAAAATATTTTACTTTTTAATTGAAGAGAAAAAATTGTCATTAAATTCCAGGACTGCCTCATGATAGATATTCAACAACTGCTTATACCACAATGTGAAGAAAATTAAACTCTATATTTTTACTGGAGATATATTTTATTTATTTTGAATAAAAAAAGTCTTAAAAACTGCAAATACACTTGCCTTTTCTCGCGTTCCCTCCCATCCCATCTTAAAGCACATGATGTTTGATTTCCGTGCCTAATTGCTCTTCTTTTTCACGTTAAAACGAAACCTAATTTATTGTCTCTACCTATAAAACAACAATTCCGCGCTTTGTACGGTTCTTCCTCCCAACGACGGATATTAATCCTGTCTTCTCCTCTATAATTATCTGGCTACCAGGATAATGTTGGGATACTCCACAGGTAATTCATCAGCTCGTTTCTAGAAATAACGTACGGTAGGTTTTTGGAAAGAGGGAGGGCAAAGCAGGTGCGGCAACAAGGGTTCCAAACAAGATGACTGTGATCAAAGTAAACAGTCGGTAAGAAGCTGTTACCACTTCTGGACTAAGTGGCCGAGGTTTTATTCTGTATATATATTACATGCACAGTTCAATTTTAATTGGAGTTGTATGTTTAAAAATACAAATACAGTGGTCGAATAGTATAAGGCGTCACTCTCATGTTAGACTGGCCTGCTGATTATGGGGAGATCAGGATTGGAAACCTGGTTGGGTGTACTGAGGGTGTTTTTTCTTAAATGTTTTCCTACTCTCCTTCCACGCAAATGTGGGTAAATTACCTCTAAAATTCTTCTTTCTTCGGCCTTACCCCATTAGACTAATTATCATATACACTTATATCCTAATCAGGTTGTAAGATGCTGTGATAAAAAAAAATTATATAATTTTGACTATGTATAAAGTCTATTTTATCTAGATTTGTCCTACTGTATAAGGCATATTACGGTACATACAAAGTTTAATTTTATATAAGACCTATTTTATTCTAAATTGCCATTAAATGAGGCCCATTTAATCAAGAATCGGTTCCCTTTAGGGCATTTTTATTATTATTATTATTATTATTATTATTATTACTATTAGCACCGCGTCTTACTAACCCGTTCGGGTTATACGCACTTACGCTAATGTGTAATGGTAGTGTGATTGTGAGATGAAATGGAGCACCTACAGTTTAACGTGAAATCCAAACCACAGTGGAGGTCTGGCATTCCTCAAATTCACAAGTTGTGATTAATACACATCTTGTCAGAGGTGAAGGAAGGGTTTGGCAATCAGATAAATTTGTGCTGGGACTGAGGATTGAAGCCCGGACCCCGGGCAGAAGTCTGACACCTTACCCCTAGACCACCAGGTCACCTAGGGCATTTATGATTTTTATCTGGTGCTATATATAATACTTCAGTAATCAAAAACTGTCACAATATATTATCATATATATCTTATCATGAATCAGCAATCAGTCGTCCTATTGCTATCAACACCGGAACCATGTGTAGGTAAACTTTATGGCTAACTGAGAGAGAGTAAATAGTAATCAAAGTAATAATTTGAAATTAATTTAAAATATATATTTTAAACTGTCGAACAGTAGCTAACGGTACTTAATGCTTAATTGTTTAAAGTTAAGATTGTTTGTGTTAGTATTAAAAAAAAAAATTGTGAAATCTTTTTTGTCCCATATACAAATCGCACTATTTGGCCTGCAAATAAGTTATTGGCGAATTTTACGCCATAAGGAAACGCTCAAGACCCAAAAGGCTGAATTAAACAAATAGCTTGTATAATATGGTTTACCGATGACTGATGAGATTAGAGTTTGAATCCCAGCCAGGTGGACGGTGGAGGTTTTTTTTATTAAATTTTTGATCACTCTCCTTACACGTGATTTCGAATATAATGCCTATGAATTCTATCCTCCAAATCACTTTTCATAAACTCCATGGCGTCAAACCATAATCGAGCCATAATGACCGAACTTTGGCCTAAAGAGGGTGTCAATTTATTCAGTGTAACGAACCCTCTGACCATTAATCTCAGTTTCCCAGACCGAAGACACTACTTTTTCGTTCAAGTAGATTATAATTTATCTTTACGAGGCTGAATTAATCCCGTTTCAGAGCCACTGCTACATATAAAAATCTGTAAACACCGGAGATCAAACCCGGGACCCTTGAATCTGAAGTCAGAAACTTTGACAACTAGAACACTTTTTAATTAATGTAATTATATTAGTATAACCCCGATTGAAAGTGGAATTCGTAAAGAAAATAGCGAAAGGTTTTTTTCGTGATTTGCTTGATTATATGGAGGCTTATGTTTTAAATAAATGTTTCACAAACTTAGAATAATTTTTTAAAAAACTTTATGGTGTTATCCCGCAAGCAAACTGTAGCGAATAACAACATTATCATATTATTTAAAATACCTGCTTGTCCAAACTTAATATTCAATATAATTTTAAGACTCAACATCTTAACCAAATCAAGCTCCTTGGAGTGGACGTGAAATATGGAAATACTGAAAGATGGTCAATTTCACTTTCTCGGAACGATCTTTCCCGGTTCATAATACACCAGGGATAAATGGAGGGAAAAGTAAAAGAGAGAGAGATAATATGATATCAAATAAAGAAGAGGAGGATAAAAGAGGTCAAAGGATCAAGACAACGGGAGGAAGAATAGAGGATGGAAGTCTCTATGGGAAAGACATCCAATCTGGTGACTGAAAATAGGGAGACTTTGAAGATGGTTCATAACGCGGCGAAGCAGAGATTTAGCTGAGTGAAAATAACCACGGGAGAGAGAAAAATATCGAGATAGAAATATTTTTGGAGAGAGAAGATTGATTCATGGGTGATTGCATATTTGGAAAGGATGAACTACCAAAGGTTTTTCAGTAAGTTTATAAGGGAAATTGAGTTTTGTGCACAACTTGATTAATAGTTGTTTTAAAATTATTAGGATTTATTTTAACATTGGTCAATAGAGTTCTTCTATGTGGTCTAGTGGTCAGAGTTCCTGGATACAGATACAGAGGTCCTGGCTTCGATCTCTGGCGCTTCCAGATTTGTCTGTGAAGCAATGAGTCTAGAACGGGGTCAACTCAATCTCGTGAGGACAAATGAGGATCTAATTGAACGAAAAAATAGCAGCTCTGGTCTATAAAACTGAACTGATCACATGATACCCTCTATCCGCAAAAGTGGATACTATCATCGCCAACAGACGGCGGCCATTTGGTCGGTTTGGCTAGATTTCGGACTGAAGTCATCAAGTATTTTTGGTCAATGGAGTTCGTGAATCAGGAGTTCATTACTACAAATATCTTATTGCCAATGTGATATAAATAATAATAATAATTATTATTATTATTAGCACCGCGTCTTTCTACCCGTTCGGGTTATACGCACTTGCGCTAATGTGTAATGGTAGGGTGATTGTGAGATGAAATGGAGGACCTACAGTTTAACGTGGGATCCGAACCACGGTGGAGGCCTGGCATTCCTCACATTCACAAGTTGTGATTAATACACATCTTGTCAGAGGTGAAGGAAGGGTTTGGCAATCAGATAAATCTGTACCGGGACCGAGGATTGAACCCCGGACCCTAAGCACAGAAATCTGACACCTTACCCCTAGACCACCAGGTCACCCATGACATAAATAATGTAACAATAGATTCATATTTAATTTTTAATACTAGGCTGACAGGTTTTTGTTTGTTTTTTGTCTCACGTCTTACTACACATCCAGCTTATCCGAACGTTTAATTATACTGATGAGATAATCATGGAGATGGTAGAATTGATAGGAAATGTAACAAAATTTCCATGGAAGAAGATTGAGAAACCATTAACAAAATACCACTCAAAGCAGTGGCGTGCCGTGAAGTGTTGCAAGGGAAGCAGACTTTGTTAAAACTGCACCTCTGATATTTTCCCACCCACTTGGGCCCTATTTGACCAATCATACATATGCTCCGCTCTACATTCCTCTTGATACCTGATTAATAAGAGTTCCCCTGAAGGGTGTGAACAATTCACAGCTAGGCTACAGTTTAGACTAATTCTGCTTACCCGGGCAACACTTCACGACACACCACTGACTCATAGTAAGCCCGTCTGAAATCGAACCTCGACTTCCCTGTCACCAGAAAAAATATCTACAGTATAAGAGCTAAACCTATCATCCGCAATCTCGTCAATAAACCTTTAGTGAGTTAGTACATCATTGAGAAATAATAAAACTGCTTTTAAACAAATTTAAAACACAATAATCTTCTAAGCATCCATCTTTAAATTTAAAATTGATCAGGGATAATTTGTTCGATACAGTTATTAAACGATACGAAAGGCGAAAATAAAAAACAGTGGACTAACTAAATACTATTTAAAGCAAAATATCTTACCTCTTCCAATTCGGGGGTTGCGAATGATGGGTTATATCAGGTTAGACACGGAAGGCATAGGGAAACCTAGGTTATTCTGGTAGTTTCCTCAAAGTTGTATTGTCTCTTAATAAAAATAAGTTTATTTTAATGCGCGTGACGCTCTATCCACCATAATAAAACTATCATGATAGTCAGAATAAACACAGAACTAAAATGTGTATCGACACCACGTCAAAACGCTCGTTGTTCCCTCAAACCTCCGCTAGAGCGCTTAGTCGGCTCGTGGAAGGTTTTCTCTAGCGGGAAGTAGTTGAGGGAAATAGGTGTCGTGAGGGTGTAAAAGGTGTATGTGGGGTCAGTCTGAGAGGATAAATTAACACCCCGCAACAATGACAGAGTCAGTGCTGACCGCTCCATGTAATTTAGAAAAAAAATAATTCTGTGTTCCTGGAAAAATGCCTTTTTATTGAAGAAATAGTTCCATATATCATGTAGTGGTATGAATAAATAAATTACATAAAATGAAAATAGGCTTAAAAATACCCCAAATGTTAGTTTACAATATTAAATTCAGTTCAGAAGATATAACACAAGTAGCTATTCATTTTATCAAACTTTCAAATTATAACTGATTTTAAAAGTGAAAATAACAAATCCTTAGAGATAAATTTGAATTTACATCCTGGATTAAATCTTATTATACATATATTCCAATTACGTAACTAGTCATACGAACATTTATGACTCAGAAGGGCTAATTGAAACTCTCGATTAAATACAAATTTGTTACACTTAGAGATAATTATTATAACCACTTGGACAGAAACGAATGGCTGAGTGCTTTCGTCGGCATTTAAAATAGTTTGGGATTGGCTATTATAAAACCATAGAATATATAATAGGACTTTCGTTAAATTTTAAACAAGAACAACATTTTTTAATATACTTCATGGTAAATTAAAGTGGGCAGAAATTCCATTTACTGAAAACAAAATACTTGCATAAAAATGTTCGTTAAATCATATGTGGTCAGACTATTCATTTTGCTTCTGACGGAAACGTGATTAAAAAATTCATAGGTTGAAGTGTAAATTTATTCTGAAATGTGTTATAAATTTATAATGCCTCTTTTCTGAATATTAATATCTATTTTGATGACAAACTAAACTTATGGTAAAAAAAAACTGTAGGGCTATATAATATTATGCTTCGATATTAAAGTGTTGAAAAATAATTTACACGTGAAAGTTTGCTTTTTTCATTTATGTTGAATTTTTTTATAATTATAATAGTTTATTTAAATAAAAATACTTTTTTTATCTGCTTTTTATTTACGATAGATGGATGAGCACTTATCTTTACTCAAAATATATTAATCACACTTGCTCAGATAATTTACCAAAAACAATAATTTTGTAGACAAACCGAAGTAGTAAGTAGCGGTTTTTAGATTTTGATAATATGTAGATTCGGAGCGTTTCTAAACCAATTCACTCGAAACAGGCAACTAAGCAAACAGTTATTTGATAACAGTACGAATGTATTTACAATTACGTTTCCTTACTATTACAATAAAAAAAAATTCAAACATATTCAGTATTATAAAAATAGGATCATCGTCTTGTATTTTCCTTTTTTTTTCCAAATATTAAAATTATTTATAAAGTACGCCGATGTTGTAATCGTAATAGACCAATATTTTAAATTAAAAGGATACACATTTAAATATGATTTTATATGTAAATAAATGTTGATTTTACATTTAGATACCTCTCATAAAGTAGTTTATAGATTCCTACGTTTTAAGCTTACTTCAGTATTGATATTATATTGAATTTAAAGTCTCATTCAAATGCCCTTTTTGTTTTCAAGGAAAGTAAAATGTTGTATAGTTTCTCGATACCTATATTTAATTTTGTGTTCACCACTTCTTACAACCCGTCCGGTCTGTTTGCACGTCGACATTAATGGGACAAGAAGGAGAAATAATTTATGCAGAGGAAAATTTACCCACATCTACGTTTGGAAGAGTGGGAAACAATTTGGTAGCTAGACACCTAAGTATATTCGGCTGCTATTTAAACTACAGAACATATGAGACTGACGCCTTAGTCCGTGCTCCCATTGTTGCGGGTTTGATCCACTCTACCTTATGTATTATCTTCAATAGGAAAATTTTAATGCAATCTCGAAATTTTCACAATAACAAATAGATTTGTATACAGGCCTAATAAATGTACACGTTAGCAAGGCAATTTACATAGTAAGATAGAAAAGCTACTGGATCTAATCTCACGTATTCATACGTCAAGTCATGGGTTCTGCAGATGTCATTAATGACATATATTGTCAATACCTATGAAATAACTTTGATAATAGAGTAAAACGTTATAAATATTGACAGTAAAATAGCTTTTATTTTTTTATCCGTTTTACCTATGAAAATGTCACTGTATATGACAGGAGAAGTAGGACTTGCACTTGAAAAACTAGAAATGTCAAAGTTTAGTACGAAGGACATTTACAAACCACATAATGTTATTCATGGCATCATCCCTTTAAAGTGGAATGCACTTCTTTTTAATATTTTGGACTGTTTGTTCGCTTGGTAAAACAAGGTGAAATGTATTCAGGAATAAACTTTCATACGTGAAGTAAGTTACACATACTTAAAGCGAAACGAGAGAGTTGTACACTTTTATTGTTCATATTCTAACGACGACCCCTTTACTACAATAATAAACCAAGTTTTAACTTTGGCTCTCTTTATGATTGCATTATTTTGTCTGCATTCATTTTTTTTTTAATAAAAGGTAGGCCTGTAAATGTTTATATTTGTAAAAGTTTGATGTGTAAAGTTATATAGTCAGCCTATATATATAAATATATATATATGTATGTGTAAAAATTATTTTTTATACTACACATATTCAAGACTTGGACTAATAATTTTGACATTGATCTAATTCCTTGTGAGCATTAACTCTTAAAATTATATATCTTTAAACTTTTTTCTTCATATCACACTCATACATAATTTATGAAAATCTTAAGATATTTTAAATTTTATTTCATGTTGAAACATACATAATACACTGAGCCCCATTTCTTAAACTTATTGATTTATTTATGTATACCATATATATACATGTTAACTTCCTTCTTATAATCAAGCCGATTATTCTGGCATAGTATTTGAAGGTTACAGGGAGAAAAGGGAGAAAGTTCAATTTGAACTCAAGAAGAGTTAGTGTTGCCATCTGTTAGACAATCGGGAGACCTTTCTAATTCACTTTAGATTATTATAAAGAGACTTTTTGGTCATATTTAAACTAACTTTAATAAAGTTATTTGATTGGGTCTTTATAGGGTTTTAGATATTGAAGTGTTTGTCCCAGAAAATATTTGTAACATGATTTTCCAAATTCCCTCCCTCCTTTCCTATATACTTAATTTACAAATTGACTAAACACTTGAACATGCACTTGATAGCAGTTTCCTATTAATAAAGTTGTCATTGTTAAAAATATAAAGCTCATAATTTCGAGTTTATAAATCTTTCATACATGCCAGGAATCGATCCCGAGACTCATCTCATTAGTCAGACGCACTCCCGACTGAGATGTCTAACTATTCCATCTCAAGGCTCTAGTTTCCGCACCCTACATTTGGGGGAAAGGAAACTTTCTACGGTGGATGAGTAAATTGAGTATGCTTTCCTCCTTTAATTAATAACAGTTAACTTACCTGGAAATTTACACCGTAGCAGTTTTCGTTGAGTTTAAGTTTCTGTGTAAATTAAGTTTGGTTGTTGTGGGTTGACTGTTTGGATAGCTTGTTGTAGGAAAATTAGGAAAATAGAGTAGAAGGGTGGTTGGGGTTATAAACGTCAGATATAGTTAGAAGTGTTCCCTTTAACCCAAGAAACCTCATCACTCTTGTGTCAATATTTGTTTGACGTATCTTCCTTCCTTGTGAGTTCAAATTTGGGGCACTTTCTCTCATAGTCGGAAGTTTTGCTACTCTTGACATTATTATGATGGTGCTGTAGCCGATGTTATTTGTAAGTCGAAGTATAAATATTAGTTAAAGGCTATGTTTGCCTTCTGACTTTAGTAATGTTGTTAGTGTACTTATTTATGACACAAATTCTTTAGTTTCACCAATTCTCAATTCGGGTTATGCGCATTTGTACTAATTATTAATTATATTATTTTAATTATTAGTACAAATATGTATAATACGAACGGAAACGTGGTGAAAATATGAAATTACGACGTATTTTTACTTTCCATCCATTACTGTTTCCAGCATGTTGCCTGGGTCAGTTTTTTATTCAAGTCATATATTTTCCACTACCAGCTGGCTAGGTCTGTCATAGCTTCACATGCTTTATAATATAACTTAAGACTAGGACAGGCACAACATCCAGTTCCCGGTCGTCAATTCATAAATGTGAAAGGGTAAACGCACATTTCACTAATGATGAATTTTCGGCCATGCTGGTAACCGAACCCGGGACCCTAAGCTCAGTAGACAGACACTCTACCGACTGAGCTAATTTGTCGAACTTGTGACATAGCTACATTACCTAAATGATTGCGCTAGTGTGTTAGGGATAAGGAAGTTTGAATTTAGAGGAAGTGTACCCGTATTTGCGTGGAAGGAAGGTATATTTATTTTTTAAATAACACCTACTGTAAATCCGATAGGAATTATTTGAACCCCAATCTCACCGTCATCAGTGGTCTAATCTGTAGTGAGAGTGACTCCATTGGCCATTCTATTAGCGAATCAGGGCGAAGCAGATCACGTTCTTTGGCCAGGACTGCTATAGTATTAAATATTTTAAAACCTTCATCTGTAATCACGCGGTCGAAAAAGCCTGTCTCGTCTTGTCTAGTTTGCCAATGACGGTGAGGCTGAGGCTCAAAATCTGGCTGGGTTCACAGAAGATGTTGCCACAAAAGAATGGTCTACTTTAATACTAATGTGGCTACATTTCATATCAATTTTCCTTAATAATCCAATATATATATAAAAATAGGATAAGAATATAAGACGTAATGTACTCTACGTAATAATAAAAATAAATTTAAAGATATGAGCTAGAACATTTTTTGCTTTTTCTTTACATACCGATACTTCACCTTAACCTCATATACTACATACTCTAAACTACCTTATTTATAATTGAATGATTTTTCACACATTATTTTCCCGAAACCATCTACCAAACCCTTTCTAACATTTACGCATCATTTATATACCCGGGCCGAGCCATAACTCCATTTTTATGGTTCGTAAACTGATGGGAAATGGCTTAAATGTTCGGTATTTCTGCAATTTCAATACGCCCTAAATGTCAGGTAAGCCAGGTATATTGTTTATAACCCTCGTAAAGAATACATTTAGTATTTTTTGTCTGTCATTTGAATAGAAGATGCTGCTATAGTCGCGATAAATATAGGTATTGCAATTTTGACAGCCTGATTTCTTTAGTAGTCTATGTGGAAGCTGTATTTTGTCGAAATAAGATTTGGCACCAGTGAATGTGAACGAATAAAGGTCCACTGTAAATACGGAAACATTTTGAAAATCATAAAAAAGTATTATAGGGGAAATATGTTTTTATGAGTCTCAAAAGTTTTTTTTTGTCTACTCGTCTTAAAAAGTTGAATACTACTAAAACATACACATGTATACACATTTAAAACTTCCTTAAGCAAAATGGCCACCTTTACTAAATTGTAAATCTATTTGTGAGTATATTATATGTTAATATATATTCTTGATATGAATGGTTTTAGTTGTATCTTATTAAAGATTTTTCGCATGGTTTTAGTGAAAGAAATATCCTAGCAATTTGGCTATATTATATACTAGCATATTCCAAGGCGCCCCACAAACTGAGCTCACAAACGAACGCAATACGTAGAATGCAATATTTTCCTAAGAGCAATCATAAGTTATGTAAAAACAAATTATATACACAGTCGCTAAACATATGGAAAAAAAGAGCATCACAATTTAACAAAGAACATAAATGTTCAGACGTTTATTTGCCTCAATAAGATGTTTACACTATATAAAAGTTTTGCTATATTATTTGAGGGGGAGGGGGGGGGTAAAAATGATACTTTTTACCTTATACATTTATTGGTGGGGGGTAAAATTTACCCCCCCCCCCC
>CABFWB010002079.1:43064-58448 GCA_902151455.1 Timema bartmani | reverse complement strand
CATCTAGCGTATTTTATATTTATTTAATTTTTTCCTTGTGTGTGTTTTTTTTATTCTTATTATTATTTAATTTTTTTATTTTTTTTTTTTTTTTTAATTTAAACCATTGGGGAAAAACCTCAATCTAGGAAATTAGAAACTGTTAGGTAGAATTATGTACAAGAGAAAGATTAAAGAGTGTTGGAGGAGGGGGGGGGAATAGAAACACCAGCAGTTGTAAATTAATTAAACCCCTTTTGTGATCCAAAAAGTTAACACGTGCGACATACAAAAACAAAAGCAATATGCCACTACTGCCTGGAAAGTTGTTTCAGGGGGGTTGGTACAGTCGAGAGAGAAGAACAGTGTTGCGAGAACTGAAGAGAGGTAAGGGGAGAGTTTTATGACGTCATGATCGATCCGGGTGGAACGCACGTGGTGACTACTAACGGTCCTCTCAAAGCATTGGTCGGATGCTGGGTTCTGACAGAAGGTATTTTCAATGTTTGTCGACTAGGGCTACATATAAAGTCACAATACAAACGAGATGACGCCATTTCAACAATTAAACACACTCAGAATTGATTATTTCAGTGATCGTGTGTTGACTATAAATTACTTCTCTTTCAACATTACTTTTTAGGGCTTTAGGGAAATTTTTGCCTCAATTTTTTTTATTTTTAACATTTACATTTTCCAATTATTTTATATGTTTTAAGATTATTTGAACACATATAGCCACGTCGTAGATGTACTTTGAAGATCTCAAACTGATTGTAAGATTAGATATTATTGATAATTTTGAAGATTTCCTCTTCTAAAAGTATAGAACCAGTCCTATTTTAAAATTATCCATCTTAATAATAAAACATAATTATGTGGTGTTTGTTTGTGCAGTTTTTGTCTCAGACTTCAGAACCGCCAGCCTAGTATAGATGTGAGATGGAAAGTTTTCCGTTTTGGAAAATTTTCCCTGTATTTTTTCTAGAAAACTTTCCAAAATGTAACATTTTCAATTACAATTTCTGTAAAATGATTTCAACTGATTAAATGGAACTAATGAAATCGAGATATAGATATCCCAAATACCAACGTTCATAAAAGATTAATTTCTCCTAAGGACGTTAACACCAGAAACATCATCAAACGAGCCTCGGTGGCCGCACGGTCTAATGCACTATTCTTGAAATAGACTAGACTGCCTATGACGGGGAGATTGATGTTTTATCCCGGTCGGGTACACTGAGGGTGGTTTTTCCAAATGGTTTTCCACTCAATGCGGCTGCAATTCCTTTAAATTCAACCTTCCTCATCCCTAACCAATTACCGTTATTAGTACATAGGTGTACAATCCAAACGGGTAGTAAGACATAGTGCTAAAAAAAAAGTCGTAAAGAAACTAATGAATGCGAGCTTCTGTAAGCCCGTTATGTTCATAGTTAAATTTTTTATCATCAATAAGTTAATTAAAATTATTTTAAGGTCAGCCCGACATTTATCTCCACCCCTATCTTCCGTGATTCCTATTTACCTCTCCCCCAACCTCATTACCCCACCGCACCCCCCTCACGCCTTCTTATAGCCCATTCGTCTCTTAGCACACTATATTTTAAAGTATAATAGGCTCTAGTTGCCACCTCTACAATTTAACCCCTCCACCACAGGCCACCACTGCAGAAAATTTTCCGATTCAAAATTTCCCGAAAAATGTTCATCTCTACATCCAAGTCACCAAATTTAGTGTAGGTATTCGATCTATCCGACACATAAAAAGAGGATGTAGTAAGACGTAGAGCAATATACCCAATCCATTGCGTTAAACAATTTTGTCACAAAGAGTGAAACCCTTAAATGACGTCACTTACCGTCGGTGCTTCTAGGTGACTGATATATATTATATTCCGCCAGTAGAATTACGCAACACCGCTAGCGCTCGCGTAACATGATCAGCCCAAAGGCATTATTAATCCCTCTCACTCTCTGCCCCTTTCAAATGATGGCGAGACATCACGGTCTATTGTGACGTCAGTCAGGGCAGTAAATCAACCCTGATAAACTCTCCATCATTCACCCTTCCCCTCCTCTGGGAAAATACCAATCCTCCTTCCCCAACCCCCCATCCATCCAATACTTTAACTGAGGAATGAAAAAGGGAACGGGATGGTTGTAAAACGAGGTGCCATTGGCTGTCACACATTAAAGGGAAAAGTTAATCTGAACCTTTTAAAGAAAACCAATTTCTTACCTTAAAACTAATTCTAATTGTGCCTTAATTTCAAAAAGCATTTCTATTAAATTTTATTACTCCCTTTAGAAGCCCTTTTAATTGATAAGACTAGAGAAATAAAATTTTCCAAAATTATTATTACTACCCGTTCGGTTTATACGCACTTAAGCTAATGTGTAGTGGTAGGGTGATTGTGAGATGAAATGGAGGACCTACAGTTTAACTTGAAATCCGAACCACGGTGGAGGTCTGGCATTCCTCAAATTCACAAGTTGTGATTAATACACATCTTGTCAGAGGTGAAAGAAGGGTTTGGCAATCAGATAAATTTGTGCCGGGACTGAGGATTGAAGCCCGGACCCTGGGCAGAAGTCTGACACCTTACCCCTAGACCACCAGGTCACCTTTTTCCAATAGTATTGGCTGTTTATTTATAATTATATATATATATATATAGTTGACTTAATAGCTTGCAATTGATTAAGGTGTAAATATATTAATCCGATCGCCTGAATACTTTCAAACGATTAAATATTTACAACTACACATAAATTTATATTTTTAGGTAGCAATTAGTTATTATTTATTTACTTTTATTTATAAGTCAAAATTTTAAATATATTTCAAATATATGATTAATTAGTTATGAGCCGTTAGATGTTTGATTCATGATTTTAGGAGGTCGAGTTTTTAAATTAGCCTCATCACTATTTTGTGATGTTCAGCGTATTATTATTATTATTATTATTATTATTATTAATATTAATAGCACCGCGTCTTACTACCCGTTCGGCTTATACGCACTTACGCTAATGTGTAGTGGTAGGGTGATTGTGAGATGAAATGGAGGACCTACAGTTTAACGTGGAATCCGAACCACGGTGGAGGCCTGGCATTCCTCACATTCACAAGTTGTGATTAATACACGTCTTGTCAGAGGTGAAGGAAGGGTTTGGCAGTCAGATAAATCTGTGCCGGGACCGAGGATTGAATCCCGGACCCCCAGCACAGATGTCTGACAGCCTACCCCTAGACCACCAGGTCACCGACTTCAGCGTATTAAAATATCACTTTGCTTAAGATTTTTTTTTTCTTTAATATTCCATATTTTCTATGACCAATTACGGAGTACTGACGAAACTATCGGTGTTAGGTAGGTAATAAAATGCCTCTGACTCCATTTTTTGTTCAAAATGGTGGTACCCGTGAGCTATTAGCATGGTTACCATGACAACGGCTGGTGCTACCAACCTGGCGACTACTAATTACCTTGTAGTATCAGTACTTCCATACCTACCCTCCCTCCAAAACGCCACACACCCCTTACCATGTCTCCCTCTCATCAACATTCAAGTAGGAGATGTTATATTATCACAACAATGGTTCTGCTCTCGTCACCATACAACTTGGTCAGTGATTCCGGGTTCGATTCCTGCCACTCTGGAGTATCAATGGGTACCTTTAACTATCCTGGCGGTCTTTACATCAATAACTGCCAACATGACAAGGATATAATACTGATCCACTTGCGGATTTCCTATCCTGCTAAACCCCTCATTCCCCTCTTATTCCTCTTAACTCCTCCTATTAATAGATTTACAAATAAAATGGGTGTTTTATGTTGAATTTTTTTTCTGGATAAATAATTATATTTTAAATTTATTTGTATATAACTTATATATATATATATATATATTGTATTTGTATTATATTTTTTAAATCCACACTTTTATTTCTAATTCCTTTTCATATAGATCGAAATTAATTTATTGTTGAATTTATTTTTTAATTTTGCACCTATTCTAGAGACACTACAAAATAAAGAAGTTAAAGACATTATTCAAATGATTCTGGTTAATTTTAGAAACCTTTTTCATATGTTTGGCCATTCATGATGACATGACAAGATTAGCAATATACATATTTATAACTGAGGTTACACTAGGCTTTATTGAAATATTTTAGTTAGTTAATAGTTTAATCTATGAAACGGCATACCCAAAATAACTTTTACGGAATTTATGTTAGAGATAAAAGATAATTTCGTAAAATTTCAAAGTAGATTTCTTTGTGTATCACAATAATTTATACATACTTTGAATACATGACAAAGCTAAAAGATCTTCCCTTTGTCCAAGTATATGTACCGTACCTTCAGTTTTCAATGGATTCAGATTACTTACTAGCATTGGTGGAATAAATCTAGTTTATTGAAAACCTATTTTTTTGACATTTTCTTAGAATCTATTATACATAATATGAGAAAGTTTGTGCCAGTGTGTAATACCATTTATTTCTAGAAGGATTTGAGGATGTTTGATTTTAAGGGTTAAAATATAAAATGTATGGATCAAACAATCATCAAAGGCATAGTGGAAAGACTGTGGGTGACCTTGGTATATTTAGTAAGTTTGTAAGTTGATAGGGACCTAAGAAGGTTGACGACCCCTGGCCTAACTTTAATAGTGCAAGGACTTCTTTTGAATCTTAGTCAAACGATATCCCTTGTAAAGGTAATTTATCCCAGATGTTGAGGGTTGGCAACACTAATAAGCCGAGGACCTTAGTGCGTGCGCTGCTCCAGATGTATGGGAAACATATCAGAACCGAAATTAGGATTGTAGACCCAATATTATTAATATTATTAATTATTTTGCTTTTGGCACAGAAAATAATACAATTCGCGTACCACTTAAAATAACATTAAGGGCCACAGGTTGGCAAATACTTCTCAACAATGATGTATGGTTAGGATATGCAAATTTGCAAATCAATGGTTGATTATTACTAATCATTGCAGTTAAAAGTGAATTAGGCTTGTGATTAGGCCTTACATAAAATTGGATATATTTTGAATAAAAAATTTGGCTGCTTGTAAAAAAAAACCTAAGCTCTGTTAGCAATGCCCTAAGTTCTATGCCACTAAAATAACCAATTTAATCAATATACTTATGGTGGATAAAATACAACTTTATTTCTGAATATATCTTTGTGTTTGTTCTTTGAATGCATTTTATCAATATGTGATAAATTAATGTGAGGTATAAATTAATTTTGTATGTTTAGTAATAATGAAAAGGTTGTTAATCTAGCTCGAATATATGAATGACTTTTTTTTTTAAGATATATCTAAACTGTAAATCGCTATAAAATATCATATTATTTCAAAACATAATTTAACTTGATTAAATAGCTTTTGTTTTTTTGCTTACTTTTGAAACGCATCATTTATTGATTACGATAAGCCACGATCTTTTTTTCCTCGTGCGAAGTATATCCGTTCGGTATTTGCTGTGTTTTTTACCGATAATATTAAATCTGTTCAAATAAAAAAAAGTCAACAATACTTCAATAACCAGATTTATTTCGACATGGTTGAGTTGGTATTTCTACTATTATGTTGAACTTCAAAATACGTAGGCCCTATATATAGTTTTTAATACTTCTGGCATTTCCGTTTCAAACTAAACCTTGATGAAAGTTGTAACTGTAATTATGATTAAATTTTGAGTTATATTCAGTTTTGAGACTTACTTTCAGTAATAGGCACTGTTATTTTATGTTTTCTAACCCGTATGTCAATATTTTTATATTATTTATGAATGTATATATTTCTCATCAGTGAGACGAGACCTTTTTTTAAGAATGCATGAAAAGTGGGCTCAGTGAAATGTCTACTCAAATGTAATGTTGTGAAATTTGGCCTCAACCGGCTCGGCTTTCTAAATACCTTGAAGACCGCGGTCAAGTAGCGCACCTGATATTTCGCTGAGCGGAACCTTCGCGACACCCTTAACCCTCCCCCTACCCACCTTGGTGGCCGCAAGGTCTAAGGCGCCACTCCAATGTTAGACTAGACTGTCGAGGAGGGGGAGATTAGAGTTAGATCCCAGTTGGATGGAGTGAAGGGGTTTTTCCTAAATGGTTTCCCCACGTTCTCTCTACGCAAATGTGGGTGCACATTCTTTAAATTACACCTAGCTCATACCTAGGCCATTAGTGTAATTAGTTCATAGGCGTATAGCCTGAACGGGTAGTAAGATGTGGTGCCAAAAAAATTATCCCCTAGTTGTCTCTAAGTACCCTCATTAAGGTTCACTGTGGTCAAACAAATATTTAACCTCCTATAAAAAAGTTATATATATATGTTACTGTGAATGTGCTGGATTCGTTATTTTATAAAATAGCCAGTGAATGTATAGAATCACCGAAAGCAATGGTTTATTTAACAAATAATAGTATTTATATAAATTTACCGATGAAGTTTGGTGAAAGTATGAAGCAAACTGTACTGTCTACAATTACTGATGATTTAGTAAAATAACTAGTATATGTGGATAAAAATTTAGAATATAAACAAAAAAACCTAACCTAACCTAAAATAAACTAGTCTAAGCTTGTCCTAACTAAACTAACTTGCCTAAACCAACCTAACCAAACCTAATTTTGACGTGACATATTAACATTCACTAGTTGTGAGCGGATATTTCACCTCCACCCTTTACTAATGTTTTGTTGGAAGGGTATAATGTTTCTTGGAAGTGTGAGCGGATATTCCACTGATCTGATATTTCGCTGAGCGTAATCTTTGCGTCACCGCTTTTAATGTATTAACAGATTCCAACACCGTAAAGCGTAATTTATTCTCAAATAATAAATAAAATTATATTTACAAAAACTGTACTTGTGTTTATCTTAAAACGTATTGAATGTACTAATTTCTTTCGTAAATAAAAATACGGTTCAAGATACCTTCAAACAAAAACATAATTAACACTGGTAGGAGTATAAAGGGACGTGCAAAGTTGATAACATGTATTTATTGTGAGCCTTAGGTTCATTCATTCCCTTGTACAATGAAACAAAACACCTGTGGGGTGGCAGACTGCTATGATCTTCCACGTATTGGTGGGTTTAGTAAAGTGCATAATCTAAAGTTCCTAAAAGGTTTGGTATCCCGTATCGTTTGTGGAAACAAATTTACTCAATCAACTGTAATTTTTAATGTATATATTTCATAACAAAATATGACAGTGTCATACCTCCAATTTTAACTAACAATACTTTCAAATCTAATCATTTTATTTTAGTGCTTACATTATTCCACGTGGGTGTACATTCCACTTAACCTGAAATATAGCAGTCTCACCTTAAATGTTTATTCTTTGACCCTAGGTTATAAGCAACACCATAATATAAAATGCGCATTTTTTGTAATTTTTATAATATTTTATTGTATGTTTAATGTTATTTTATAGGTAGATCTATTTATAATATCAATAAAATTTGACAGTTTGACTAGCCGACACTTTAGCTTAACCGGTAGCGTGTTTATATAGTTAGCTAAGGGTCCCGGGTTCAATTCCTACCATGGCTGAAAAATGTAGCCTATCTTGGGTGAAATGTGGATTTCACGTTTCAGAGTGATGAATTAACGACCAGTCATGGATGTTGCGTCTGTTATAAATTTATGTTAGTTTAAATGTAGTGTGCCGATTTAATCAATCAGTTCAGAAAGTGCATGTTAAATACCTCAAATAAATGAAAAAAAAATTTACAGTTTGACAAATGTGATTAGACGTGTGAATATGGAAAAGTATATCTAAAAACTTCTCTAGCTATCAGATACACCTAATGTTATTTCTACGAAAATGGGTCTGTAGATTTTTTGACATATACAGTAAACACACGAATTTCTGGTTTTAATGGTACTGGTATTTAAAGTGCACTTTCTTAACCGACTGTTTATATTATCACGTATTTTATAAATTAACTTAATTATAAAACAGACACAACATCCAGCCCCAGCTGTTAATTAATCTAGTTTTAAGGAATAATCGCTAAATTTACAAATGATAAATTTTCAGCCTTGAAGTGAATCGAACCTTGGACCCTTGGCTTAGCAGGCAGGAACGTTACCGACTGAGTTATAGGGATAGACCTACAAATGCTGATATAATAGATTAATATACTGGTTTTAAAAAGTTCGCATGGCTATAAAAAAGTATCTACAGCCCTTACAAGACCTTTCATATTATAATTTGATCAAAGTAAATGTTTGATCATTTATTTTTTGATCGAGAGCCGTCTGGTTTGTCAGGTGGTCGGATATATCCTCTGTGACGTAACTTCATCAATTCGTCAAAAGTAGAAACCTTTCGACCATGGAAGGGGGAAAAAAATATATATGAATGGTGGAGAAGTCCAGGATAGAATTGGAAAGGTGAATAGGGTTAGGGGTAAAGGGGGAAAACAGGACTCAACTGACAGAATGCGGTTTTGAAAAGAAATAGATGTCAATTGGAAATAACGGATTCGCCGTCAATTGTAACGGATATTGGTCGAGTGCAGTCTCACCTTGGTTAGAAAAAAAAAAGTGAAATGTGATTTAATAGATATAGTACAATTTTATTAAAATATGAATTTAGTACTTTTTTCTTTTCTGTATTTTTTTCTTTAATACTTTCTTTTTCATGTTTGAGCTTGACAATTAGTTCTCTAAAGATTATGCATAAAGAGTTATGGCATTGGACTAACAGCTTAGTGAATAGACTTTAAAGAAATTAGATCTTTTTCCTTTGTGCATTGCGTCTTATTACCCATTAGGGTTATCCATATATTTCCACTGATAGAGTATGGATTATAAAAGGGAGCATTTAATGGCGATATACCCTCATTCGCTTGGTAGGGTGAATAGGATTGGCATTTCTTATTATACTAGAACAGGATAACTCTGTTCTTCATTGTGTAAACTTATATGTTTAAGGTCATCTTCTTAGTGAAATAAATCTCTAACTATCAAATAACCTTGAGATGGATTTGATCACCTACGTTTCTACAGTCCAATTTTAATATGAAGGGCCTTATCTGACAGAAATAAAAGGTACGTACGTACTATAAATCATGTGTTATGCAGCTATGTTAGTTAGCAAATGGGAAGGAGGCAATTTTTCCAATTATATTATAGTCTTATTAGCCATTTGTCAACACTGATTACTGTACATTTATTTTTATATTATTTTAAATCATAATTTGATAGTGTTTAAAATTAATGTAGATAATCTAGAGAGAAAAAATGGCAACATGAAATTAAATAAAATTTATTTCCTGTCAACCTTTTATAATTTTTGACAGCGTTGTTTAGTTATATCAAAATTATTATTAGGTGTTCTGTTTTACGACAGATTCATTTCTTTTGTCAGTGTCAATGCGCCCTGTCCTCTGCCTCCTCCTTCAGCTCCCAGAATGATCTTCTTTCCTTTAAGTCTAGTATTTTAATCCTCTTTCCCTCAACCTTTTCTTCTATGACGTCGTGCAGTGAACATAAATTTATATTGTGGTGAAAACTAGTTTACATCACCTTGAAACAAAGTTATACAATATTTGATTATAACTCTCCAAGATATGTTGAGTGTTTTTAAAGTTTTTTATTTCTCCTTGTCTTACTACCCATCTGGCATAGATAAATTTCATCATATGAATTAGTAAGGATTAGAAAGGTAAAATTCATATTAAATATAATGGAATTTTCGAGGATGGAGAGTTAGAAACAATACAAGTAAAATTCAACTTTTGTACCTCCCACCGTAATTTAAACCCTGACCTCTTCATCAACACTGCCCAAACAGAATATATTATGATCTTGATATTTAGGCCATGGGTTTAGAGTTTAAGGTCTACTCACCCCATTCTTGGAGTAGTTTATCTCTATCCAATGAATGTTACACTAAATGTGACCTTGACACAGAGTAGGAAGGTCCAGGTTTGAATTCAGTTCTTTACACTGTGGTTTGTTTTGCAGCACAGAGTATATTCACTTTACCAATAAGTCAAATTCGGTTGAAGTTCTTTACTCAACTTTTTAAGGTGCTCTTATTTAAAGTAAAAGTTAAGTAGCTTTGAATGTTAACGTAGTAAAAAAGTAACCAACATTTACAACTGCATTGGCGCTCAAGGGGTCTATCCAACGCATTATCGGGTTGATGAGACTGGTAAGGAATAAATTATAATATGGTATTTAGAAATAGATATGCCAAAGGGGTTCCTCTATATATAGAAGAGTTTCATTTGCTTGTTTCCCATATATTTAAGGCTTCATATGGATGAAATTTAATTTTACATATTAATGTATGTGTTTTAAAATGTTAAATTTATTTACTAAACATATTTTTTATTCCTATTTATACATCTCATTACACAGCAAATAAAATATTTTCAAATTGTTAATCTGTAGAAAAAAATAAATCAGGAAACACAATATCAAAGATAAAACAAAATTAAGAATATTTTGAAAAGTTTTATTACAAATAAATAATATTAAACTATATCACAGCTTTTGATTTGAGGTAAAAAATTAACCAAATTATCTCTCAAAGCAGACTTAAAAATATATTTAATATTAAATGTTCAAAGTCAACCTTGACGTGTATTATAATCTTTAAGTCCATTACAAATTAGTTGAAACTGAATCAAACACACACTGGAAAGAATAGACGTATACACATTTTTATACATAATATATACACTTACATTTTTATAATTAGCTCTTTTAACTTGTAATGACTCTTTTTTTGGTAAGATATTTACTGATAACTTCATTCAGCATTGTAGATCCTAGGTAAATACTGCTCTTAGTCAAAACAAATTTTATACAATTTTATTTTGCACAAAATAGTTTAATGCTATTATTTTATTAGTAAAATAACAACAACTTAATTTTAGAGTAAAGTAGTTCTATATTATTAAACGTTTTGAAGGAACGATATAATTAGTTATTCTTCATCTTTTGTTCATAATATTTATTTTCTAAACACGACTTTAAATTTATATTATAAATGAAACGAGATGTAACATACAATACTTTACACCACAAAAAATAATGTCACAATTTTTTATTCGGTTTTTGTAGCTTCCATTCAATTTTGAAAGAATGTTTAGCAAATTAAAGTAGTGTTAACATGTGATGTGTTCTCTTATTATTTAGAGCAATTAATTTGTTATTATTTTTTTAATGAAAAACCAAATAAAAACTTAACTCGCCTTTGTTGATATTTTATTTTTATTTATTTTTTAAAATGATCACCATTCAGTCAGTCACCAGTCTTCTTTAAAAGCAACTTCCCAGAAGGTCGCTTCCAAGTTAGCTGCCTCCGCCCTGTTGAAAACAAAAATAAAGTAAAAAATAAATTAAAATAAAATATAAATTGGTTAGGAAAATTATAAAACAAAATTGAAAAGAAAATTAGGGATGAAAATTAAACAAAAGAATAGGAGAAAGAAGGAAGGACTAAGTGAACCGAAATGTTATAGTCTTCATAACTGCAATGACCAGCGAAGATCATAAATCATAGCAAGGAAAGAGGAATGTGTGAGCATGAGGTTGGTAAACAATCACAAAATAAATTGGGAGAGGAAGTTTTGATTTACTTTGTGCAAACATTTGAGCCGAGCTTATTTATTTACGAGCAATTATTATTTTTATTTTAAAAATTAAGGACAAGATCATTATTAAAATTGTAAGTAGTGTTCTTAAGTGTTATTTTTCGTAAAATAATAAGGTTAGTTAATAATTTTTAATAGAGCCTTTTTTTTTGACACATTCTATTTAAGTTTTAAACTAATTTTGTAACCAATTTTATTCAATAAAATTAATTTAACTTTTATTTTGTGGCACTACTTTTTACATAACCGTTGTAAATGACAGTAAAAACATTTTAAAATATGTCATCCCTACATTGAGTTCAAATTGTTTTATATATTCACAACTCTTTTACCAACCAAAATAAAATTATTTATACTACATAGCGTTTCAATTCAAGTACTATCATTTTACTGGCATGCAAAAACAAAACCACTCTTTAACAGAATTAATAGGAAGCGAGATAAATGTTACTGACGAAAACAAAACACGTTTACACTAACACGAATCTACTCAAACACAAAGAAACAAAAAAAACAAATATAATAGAGATTTATCTATAAATGAATACTGTCATTTCCATTAGCCAATTTTATACATGTTTTAAAATCTATCTCAAGTCTGAATCAATGTGTATTTTATAAATCAGAGTTTGGTGAATATATTTTCAAACAAACAATATTTTTGAAAAACATTTTAAATTGTTTAATAAGAAACGTTTAAGAATATTTGTAAATAAAATTCAATTTTTAGTGAAATTAGGTTGTACAAGTAGTATTAAATTAGCGTGAAAGACATAAATGTGTAATATAATTTAAAATATATGCACAGTATTTGAATTATATTTGAAAGAGATTGATAATATTAATTACAAGTTATACATTATAATTAGGAATGTCTTGAAGTTATAATAAACATCTAAAAAAATGCAATAACATATTAAAATTGTAGACGTTTGAGTCAAATTAAGCTTAACACTGCGTTTTTAAAAACAAAGGATCATGTGGACTAAATAATAATAATAATAATAATAATAATAATAATAATAATAATAACAATAATAATAATAATTCTTAACATTCTCATAATTTTTCATAAAATCTTAAAACAAAGAATTTTTAAAATTCTCTGGTGCCATATTTTGCCTCTTCTGTAGCAATATTTTGTGGGATGAAACTCCTTTTTTACTTCACAAGAAGTGATTGGGGAATGTTTTCATATTTCTCTCACTGTAATTCAATTAGTTTCAGTCTAGTATTTTCCCCACAAATGACAGGTATCCTTCACATGTTTCGATGTTACAAATGTCTTATTTTTACAAGAATGAGAGAGATGCGAATTAGCAATGCTAACAACAAAGTGATGTTTATATTATTAATTAGTTTTGAATTTGAATATGAATAATTTTAATAATAGACCTAATGAATAGTATATGGTTTTAGACTAGTGCCTACCTAGATAGTTAAATGTTGGATATCGTTTTACTGTGGCAGTGTATTTTTGTTTCAATATAACTCAATATTAATTAATTGTAATTAGCAATGAATTAGATTAATATTAAATAAACTGCAATGTGGTATTAATTTTAATGAAATTCAATTAAACTGGCATGGCTTAGTGCAACCTATTGAAGTGTGTATAGACTATGCAATAGGTTCTACCAATGTAATAGTTTCATGCTGTAAAAAAGATTAAGGAATTATTTGTTGTTAGTTGTTATCGTTCCGGCTGTTAAAATTTACAATTTCGAGCACTGCTTGAAACTGATATAAAAAACCTCGTACAACTACACTGTTGTAGGATGTTACATCTGAAGACCAAAAAGGTCACGTGAAAAAACGAATTGTTTTTAATTAAATCGTTTAAAAGTTTTAATTTAGTTCTAATAAAGTTTAAAAAGAAGTAAAAGCCCTTCGTGTGCAGTTAAGGAATATAATAATAATTTGAAAGAGAAAAAATAAATGAAGCGGTCAAATTTTTGTATCGGTTAAGTATTGATGCAAAACAATCACCTGTACCTTGGTAGAAAAGGGCCTATGTCCAAAATCATCGAATTTGAGTTATGTCCACTAGTCACCTCAAAATCATGAATCCTAACATATAAAAAATGGCCAATTTTCTACACGTACTATATTCCAAGTTAGGCTCTTTCTTTAGGGGCAAATGTGATATGTACATTAAAACAAAAAGGGCCAATTTGTGGACAATATCACGTAATGGTTACTAGAAAACCACAATATCAGTCAGTAGTCAGCTATAGAATATTATGAAAATAAAAAGTGTGAGAAATTGGCTTATATCATGTGTTTAAATAAATATACACTTCGTTAAAAGGGGCTTATGTCCCTTCACTTTAATTTTTTCAAGGGGGCCAATGTCCAAAAAAAGTCTTAAGAACATGTAAAAACAGAAATCTATTTTTACATTAGTTACTACATGCCATTCCAAGAATAATGAAAGAATTAAAACTTGGGGAAAAAAAAAATCTTTGTATGCTATATGTAGATTTAAAAACTTTTAGAGACTTAATTTGGCTTTTCCTATAAACATGTATGTTTAATTATTTACAAACCATTTCAGTAGCTTTGTTTTTCATGTCTGTAAACTGCTTCCCTATGTTTGTGAGTAGCAGGAAACATTTTATAAACATCAATAAATACCGTAAGATGGGGCTACTTGGACACATTTTTAGTATATTTTTTGCAACTGATTCGTAGAATTTTTTAAATGGGGCAGCTAAAAAATATGTAATGTACCGACCCGACCTTCCAGGTGTAACATGGTTGAATTAAAAATTAGAATACATTCAAAAAGAAAGGTAAAAAACAATGAATTGGGTGCCAAAGAAGTCCCGGGACTAGGGCTACTAATTGTACACCCACATTTATTTCTCATTTAAACGTTAGGTAAACTCTCCGGGTATCCAAGTTACCCCGTAATGTGAACGGAATTGTATATGCATGCTCTTTAATAATAAAGAATACGTGAATGTACCCTATATTGTAGAAAACAAAATGCCATCACGATTTACAGATGACCTGGATCGGTTTATGTTAGATTCAATTCTAATGGAAAGGTTGTTTCGAGCTATGAAAGATTCAAGATAATCTGGACTTGGAGTGTTGTTTTTAAAGATTCGTACTGGTTTGACTTATTTGTCAAGGTATTTTTTTTACAACATCCCTTATATCTGTCCATGTCAGAGGAAATCCCAAGTTTGCTACCACGCCAAGGGTTTCTGCAACGGTGGCTTCTTAATTTTTTCTTAGAACAATAGTATGTCCAAAAGGTTTTGGATTCTGTCCAAGGTTCTTACGTATAAGCGTTGTCTGAGGCACTTTGAATTTTTCAGCAGCCTGTTTTTTTTTTGACAAACCCTCCCCGAACTGCCTCCATTGCTTTTTCCAAATCTCCATTTATATAATTTGCATAGGGTTTTGACCCCGGTTTTTTTTCGTACTTTCTTATCATTTTTCATCAACAACTAACACATGTAACAAATGAAACAGAAATGTAACGAGAAATAATAATAAATATATTAGTAAAAAAAACCTCACTGCATCATAGCATGTCCAAGTAGCCCCATCTTACGGGTTTCCAAGTTTGATAACGATGTTTTCAAGTGCATACTAGGATTTAAGATAGCAATGAATGCCAAGTACTAAGCAAACACACTTGCGTGCCACTCTAGGCACGCGGGCCATAGGCTCAACAACCCTGACCCTAGGATAACAAACTTTTTTATAAAGATTATTTCACC
>CABFWB010002079.1:28117-38117 GCA_902151455.1 Timema bartmani | reverse complement strand
TCTTGAAAAGGTTTAAGTGCCCCTGGCCTAGTATTAGACTGGATTGAAGGGGACGGGACTCGAAATCTTGTCGGTTGTGATGAAGGTGGATTTTACTATACATTTTTCTCCTTTCTCAAAACGCAAGTGCTGGTAAATTTCTCTTTAACATTACATTTCCTCAGAAGATATGTTTAGTTATAGAAATCTCAACAGTCCTTGAATATTTATCATTTAAAAATGTTATGTCCAAATGCCACTATACTCATGACAAATATTTAAGAAATGTCGAGATTACTTTTGTGTAGAGAATTAAACCGAAAGTGCCATATATCATCCATTTTAGCCATAAAAATTATTTTCTTGGAAAAAACCTGTAGAAAAAACACTTTAAAATTGCTTTTTTTTCCATCCAGTTTTGACAATGTTGTCTTGTAAGTCTATAGGATAAAGTATTTTCTCTATGATCTGTGACTTCACAGACCATGAAAATATCCTCCTGCAGCTGACACCAGAGGTGGAATGGCAGGTTCCAAGCAGCCCAAGACTGTCAATATCACGGTCCTCAACATGCATGTTTAACTATCACACACTATATTTAAGTGTAAGCTGAAATGCCTTGCATTTATATTTTTATTTAAATTGAGTTTAATCCAGAGGCCATTTTAAGCTTCATTATCAATAACTACGTCGCCCTTCAAGTCCACTCAAAACATCAACTACCTCTTTGTACTTACATGTGCAAGAAGTTTCTAAGCTGTTAAATAAAAGCTGGAAGCCAATTTTTAAAATATTAAAGTTTGTAAAATTATCCCCTACGCACTACTTGTGTAGATCACAAAGCAAGTTACTACCAGTATTCACTCAACAAATGGTCTTAGGTTTGGTTTAAGGTGGGATGAAAAGGGCCGTGAGAAAAGGCTGGTATTTTTGCAGTTTTTATGGCTAAACTTTTGTTGTCCAAAATAAATCAAATATTGCTACAGTACAAACATAGAATTTAATTTTCTTCACGTGTTAATACCAACAGTTCCTGAATATCTGTCACGAGCATGGTGGCATTATCTAACAAACTTTTTAAATGAATAGAAAAAGATGTCATTAAATTCCAGAACACCCTTAACAGATATTTAAGAAATTATGATGTCACTATGCTAAGAAAATTAAATTAAATGTTTGTATTGGAGCAATATTTTATTTATTTTGTCAAAAAACATTATTTTGCCATAAAAACTGCAAAAACACTGGCTTTTTGTCGCGGGCATCTTCCCATCCCACCTTAAGAAATTGTTTTTAAACAACAAAAAGCAAACAAACAAACAGGTCGGTTTTGCATTGATTTAATGCCATCGTATATGTTCACAAATGATATATTATGGGAACCCCCCAGAACAACTCACTGTAACTTTTGATTTAATTGTAATAGAATCGTTTAGAATTAATTAGATGGATTTATTTTAATTCAAGTATTTGTGGTGAACCAAATCTAGCAGGGCAATCAGCATTTGTCCCATCTGCCCTGCCCACCCCTGGCCGACACACAAACTTTGTAAAACTGTATGAAGTAATACAACCGATTACGTTGCATAGATTGCACTAATTCATAAATAGCTATCGATTAAATTAATTTAAATTCTCCCTTGAATGTATTCAATAAAGTGCATTATAATGTTAATAAGATGTATTATTAGGTTGAAATTTGAGATAAAGGTCACTCCAATCACCCCTCATCTTTAACTACATAGTCTTGCTTAACATTTTCTGACTGACTTGGATCCATTGACCAAGGTCCCTCATCTTTAACTACATGGTCTTGCTTAACATTTTCTGACTGACTTGGATCCATTGACCAAGGTGCCATCCTCCACCAGTCTAGACATCGGTTTGGACTCAGGCAACACCAAGGATACCCCGTTTTGTAATTATGTCTAATGACTTCTTGAATATTATATAGAGCAGGGTCTACACACATAGCAAAATTGTTCAGTGTAGATAAAATTAATGATATGCAAATATTATGGAACTCATCCAAGGATTGATGTGATTTTGTTCGATAAGCTAGATTATCCATCCGATATATCACCAAACTTTTAATATTAATTGAATAACTTAATTGCAATTTTAAAAATTTTGGTTTTTTTAAGTCAAAGCTAAAACGTTTTACCTGTGACAGTAGAATATTCAACCATAGATTACGTTTATTGATGTTCCTTTTTAGCCAAATAGAGCGAGAGAAAAGTAATGTTAAAATACGATTAGGTTAATTCTAAATAAAGGTTTATCCAATTCATATGCTGGCACTAAATTAAATAAATGCAAACGTAAAAATGCATCATAGATACATTCGAATTATTTTCTTTTATTAAGCGGTAAATAGACGTTCTGAGATCTGTTTGTTGTATTTGTCCTAGAATTAAATAGCTAACAACCAACACCCAAGAATTAACAGTCATTAAAGATCAAACAAGCTGACAAAATAAGGTATAAAAATAAACCACCCTTTTATGTCACTGGTCATTTTGGAAAACCCCATCCTTTCAGTTAAGACCCATCAATTCCAATATCCTTGTGGAACTTCCAAGTTTTCTCACCCATTATTCCATTAAAGCGTGAAACTTTCACTTCAAAAGATCTAGTATATAATCAAAGAGGAACTAGTTTTTTGGCAAAAGCGCGCGACAGATGAGTGAAGTGTGTGTGTGTGCATTGGTTCTGTTGACCATGTAGCTATACCCGTCCGCCCATAGTATAGCCACGCATGTCAGATCACTCCCTCCTCCCTCCTAGCACACCATCATGTTTGCCCTAAAGGTGCGCTGGCTCTACTCACTCATCTACCGCCGCCATTATAGCACCAACACGCACCTGATAGGTACCTGTCACGTTGAGACAGCGTTCACAAGTGGTTTTAATTGTTTGTTTTTTTAAATTATTTAATACGTCAGTGAAATTGTTATCAACGCCTACGTTTGCGCCTCGGGAAGAATACAAGGCAACCACTGGGATTCAAATCAAAGCCTTTTTGGAGGAGATTGGATACACAAAGTGTCAGTGCAGTTTGTCTTCGACTTACGCGGGTAGCTTATGCACGAGATTTGTGCGTAAGTTAAAAACATGTTTAAGTCGAATTACAAAAACAGGTTTTGCTTATGAAAGTAAAGTTTTTAGTAAATTACGTTCACTCATGATGGGAACAACCAAAATGGCGATAGCGCAATAAGCAGTGCTTAAGCTTACTAGGAGAGCCATATATTATGTTTAAAGTTGCACTTAATAGATGGCGTTGCTAGTTATTTATTTATTTTAGCACCACATCTTAATACCCGTTCGTATTGATACGCTTAAGTATTAACTACGCTAATGGGTTAGGAATTAGGAAGGCTGACTGTAGAGGAAGTGAGACCGCATTTGCGTGAAGGCAGAGTGGAAAACATTTTATGAAAAACCACCCCCAGTTCACCCGAGTGAGATTCGAACCTCTATCTCCCCGTCCTCGCCAGTTTAGCTCAACACGAAACTAGTGCGTTAGCTAAATAACAATGGCACTGAGGTGGATCGTTAATAGTTGTAATTCAAAGTACCACAATAGCATATCTACGTGTCCGCGTAACACGAATCCGTGTAAGTCAAGGGCCAAATGTGTTCATGACCAGGACTAGAGGTTATAAAGTTGATTATAATATTCCTCAAGTAAAATGCTTCTAAAAGAAAAGGGAAAGTGATGTACAGATGACAAGTAAACAAAACAAAAGTCTAGTTCCATTCTGAAACTGGATAGAATATAATAATATATGCCCATGTTTCTTTTATCGTACTCTGCATACTAAATATCCACGGAAATACACTGAAAAGAACATTCAATTATGAGTAAGGGCTTTACTTAATTGGAAAGGAAAAATTTACATTGGAAGAGCCAAATAAAAATAGAAACACCTTGTTTTTTTAAACCCAACATTAATAAAATCTTACTTTAATATCAATGTCATATTTGTTTTTATAAAAACTTATATATCAAAAGTGATAGCAGCAGATCACACGACTTTACGTATGAATACGTGAAAGTAGATCCAGGAACTTTTATATTTGTCAAATAAGGTTATTCTTATGAAAATTGGATTGTGTGTGGATGTTTAACACATTTTATAGTAACGACTTAATTTGAGGGCAGTAATTAAAAAGGTATACCAAAGGAAATTAACCCAAAATTGTGAAAACCATAGGTGAAATAAAGTGTGGAAAATATTCTTCTGTAGCATGCTACCAGGATTTGAACTCCGACCTCACCTCCCAGTCAACAACCAAACAAAGCTAACGCAATTCAAATCTATTGCAATAGACCATGTTTCCACTTATTAGGGTGACCCGTAAAATGTGCGTGCCATTTTAAAGATAAATTTTAATTATAGTTATTTTTAAAATAAAATAAAGAGATTAGAATTACCAAGAAAATTTGGTGATAACAATGCCAAAAAAAGAAATAATTTTATTGGTACAGGAGAAATAGAAGGATGGTACAATTTTAACTCAAATTGAGTTAGTGTTGCTATCTGTTAGACTATTATAAGACTCTTCTAATGCAGTTTAGATTATGGTTAAAATAAATTTCTGTCATATTTAAACTAATTCAAAAAAAGTATTTGCTTGGGTTCTTATGCGGAAAATTCAAGTTTTCAAAAATAACTCTTAAGTAAAATTCTCTTTATCAAATTTTTACCCAAAACATAATTATACAGGTTTATTTGTCATGTCAAACATTCCCAATAACCAAACCAAATTGCTAAAAACATTTTTGTTTTTAATATTTCAGTAATTTAAAAATTTTAAAAAATAACTCAGCAGTAAACCACTCTTAATTGAAGGGCCAGGGTGAAAAAAATGTGGTAAAGCCCTATAAAATCTATATATTAAATTTGAACAAAATCCATAAAAACCGTTTTGGATCCTTGACCAGAGACATACAGAGGGACAGACAGACATGGGGACCGACAGAATGCTAAAATCTACCTTTTGGTTTAGTGTTAACATAAAACATAGAAGTATGTCATAATATGTTGAGTGATTTTTCTCACTACTTTCTCTTGATATTAGAAAGTAAAAAAAAAAGATATATCGCATCAAAATTCAAGTTTTAAATTGTTTAGAATTTGTGGCCCTAGATGCATGGCCTTCAAACTTTAAACTTATGCTTTTTAACAATACGAGCATTACTACACGTATCAGTGGACACGTGAGCTCACGTGTCAGTCTTGTATAGTTTGATTTGCTGGTGACGAGCATGCCATTGTTCGAATCTGAATCGGGTGGATTTTTTTTAGTTATTTTCTTACTGTATATTCACTCTTCCTCCAAAACAAATTCCGATAAACTTTCTATGAAATTCTATTTCCCTCAAACTAAAGCATGTAGTGTATATTCTAGGGCTTGTAGTATATAGTAAGATTCTTGTAAGAAGAAATGTTTAGAAAATACAGACACACACCGTCCATGGCTTGGGTTTGAATCCAGGCACTGGAAAGTGTATTCTTAAGGTGTGAGTGTATGGGACGTGAGTTGAGGACAGTGTTTTATCAGTTTTGTAGAAAAAAAACATTGATTTTGGCCAAAATAAATCCTATATTGCTCCAGTAGCAACATGATTTAATTTCCTTCACACGGTTATGTCAACAGCTGTTGAATATCTGTCATGAGCATAGCGGCATTAGATGACAAACTTTTTAAATGAAGAGAAAAAAGTTGTCATTAAATTCCAGAACATCCTTGACGAATATTCAACAACTGTTGATATCACCATATTAAGAAAATTAAACTATATGTTAGTACTGAAGCAATATTTGATTTATTTTGGCCAAACATATTTTTGATATAAAAATGCTAAAACACTGGCCATTTCTTGCGTTACTTACATCCGTAACCTTTAGATCAGTAAAAGAACCATTTCCCACCAACCTATGATTTGCTTCCAGTATTTCCAAATAAATGTGAAAATACTTAGGGAATTATAAAGGGCTATAAAGCCTATGGATATGCCGACTGCCCGAACAGCTAGTAAGTAAATTTGCTCAAATAATTCCCATGTTTTATTTCCCCTCATTCACTCTATACTTCAACAAATTATTCTTATCTCTATGTGGGCCTTGTCGTATTTGGCTTTGAATTATCTACGGACATGAAAGATGTCGCCCTTGAACGATAAAGATTTATCAACAACAAAACCTCTCAACTTATTTGAAACGAATTGTCAGGACTGACGCACACTTCTCCAAGAAGTCGGCAACATTCAACTTTCAAACGAGAGCATTATTTTCCCATTAAAAGAGAAAGGGATGAATTCTGTCAGAAACCAACTCATTTGTTGTGGGGGCAAATGTGACGTGGCTGTGACTTGACATACAATTACCATGTCACTTTTTTCATCATTTTGTTTATATAAAGAGGGGGAAGAATAATTTCAACTCGTGCTTTGTGTTTGAACGAGTGGTCAAAGTAGAGTTCGTAATAAAAAAAAAATATTATAAAGTAATTGTGAAGTGATCCTTAAAAGAAAGAATGGAAAATTTAAATCTATTGTTCTTCTTAGCCTAGGACACTAGACTAAAAGAGAATTATATATTTAATTCTAAAAATTATATTTTAGTATTAATATTAATAACTCATACAATATGAAATAGCTAGAAGCTTAAGCTATATATATAGGCCTATATGATCCGCTTAGCACGTTAGAAGAAAAGAAGGTTAGACCTATAAATGTTAAAAAAACAAAACAAATTAAACGTCCTTTCGCATAAAATATCGTTAAGCTATGACAGTTCAATTGTTTGCAAATTAAAAGTTTGTTATGCTCAATACTTCAACCATGATGAGATTGTAAAATGTATTCAATGAGTGGATATTTTGGTAGGAATAAAGCAAACTTATTAGTTCAATAACCGCCTCGGTAGCGTAGTTTGCTAACGCGCCAGTCGTGTTGAGTCAGACCACCGAGGACGGGGAGATCGAGGTTCGAATCTCGGTCGGGTGAACTGGGGGTGGTTTTTCCTAAGTGGTTATCCACTCTCCCTCCACGCAAATGCGGGTTCACTTCCTCTAAATTCAACCTTCCCAATTCCTAATCCATTAATGTAATTATTACTTAAGCGTATAACCCGAACGGGTAGTAAGACGCGGTGCCAAAATTAAATTAAATTAAATTATTAGTTCAAACATAAACAATTATAATGAATATCAATAAGCAGACTGCATATCATTGAATTAAGAAAAATTTCGCATACTAGTCCTTTCGAGTCGATGGTGGCTGTTATGAAGGACTATAAGCACGGGATGAAGCTTGGAAAGCTTGGTGGTAATGCATTGGTGGGAAAGTCAAGGGTCCCAGATTCGATTTCCGTGTCCAGGTGTTATTTTTCAACTAATTTAAAATTAAGTGACGAATATAAATTTTTTCTAAGATAGTAAATCAAACAAATATTAATTTAAGGAAATTAAATCAAGTATAAAAATAAGTATATATTTTTGGATAAATTGATGGAAATATTCAAGTAGATAAATGAGTAGAAAAACATTATTGCTAGGTAAATAATTTGGACCCTTAGATTAAATTTGTTTTGTTGTTTGCAACGTCTTACTACCCAATTCAAGCTCTTTTTATACTTTCACTAATGCTTTAGGTTTAAAGGGTGTACATTTTTATAAGAAACGTGCTCACATTTGCGTAAAGGAAAAGAAAAAACATCTTCAGCACGCCAAACAGGAATTTAAGTCTCCCCATCAGCATAATATAAGACCGGATGAGGTTGACGCTCTAACCCGCATGCCCACTGATATGCGTTGGCTTTATTTTTCAAGTAGGTAGAAAGTTTCAAGTAGCTCCAAGTTTATTAAAACAAGAGGTCATTAATGTTAATAGACTTGAGGCTATCAAATTAGTAAACAAAAACAAGCTCTAATTTATTAAACAGGTTTTATTTGTCATGCGATTCTACTCGGAAGGTAGTTAAATGATTCATTCATGAGTCTCTTTTTTTATTAAATGGAAAAATTCAACGGTTGCAGTTAACGTACCTTTCATTTTGTACGCTCATAGAGTGCTGTTTTTTTTTTATTCTCTCTTTTTTTAGTTAGTGATGTCCTCTTTTCTCCCCTCAACCCTACCTCTGCCTCCATTTCAACGAGAGTGATACCACCTCTTCTTTATCTCTTGATGAATCTCCTTCACCTTGTCCTGAGAGAAACAAGCGAGTGAGCTCGAGATGGCATCGGCAGTACCAACCTGACTAGCGAACCTAGTGACCCCCTCGGGCAATACCAACTCTTCCCAACCGCCACGCCGCCACCTTGCGACGAGACGGGAGCGCTACAAGAGACGGCGGTAACTCCAGAACTCGCGGATACCAGGAGAGAAGGATTAGGACGTTTACACGTGTGCGCCTGGACTTGAAGTAAGAACGCGCTATGGTAACCCTTGAAAAAAAAAAAGTTATTTTTTTGCTTCAAGTCTTACTGCAAAATAATTTTCATAAGAAGAGCTTTATTTAAGAGCGATTACAATTTTTCGTTTAGCATCGCGTCCTACTACACGTTCGGGTTTTATATAGGAAATATCCGCCTTGGTGGCGTAGTTGGCTAACGCGCTAGTCGTGTTGAGCTCGACCGCCGAGGACGGGGAGATCGAGGTTCGAATCTTAGATATTAAATATATATAATAACACTATTACGAGAGAAAAAGCTTATCAATGGCTCACCAAAAAAAAATACGTTTGTAATTTCTAAAAGGCCCTTCTTTTGAACATTTGGCTGTGCCCATCGGGAGTGTATGCATATTGTTTATCCAAAAGTTTAGTTAAGAGTATTATAATGCCCCTCTCATTATCCATATTCATCCAATAGTCATAAATTTATTGGTAACGTTTTATTCTCTTTAAAATTCTTTACACGACTGATTCTTGATGACAAAGGAAGAGATACATATTAGTCCAGATGTAAAATACTACTAAATTAGTAGGTGCACTGGTTTGAATTCTACTAAGATTATATTCATTAGACATGTGAGAGAAGAGAAAGAAGCATACTAACGCATTATTGCTGTGAAGATGAAAGAGAACTTAAGATGTTGTGGGACGGATACAAAAATAGACAGGTGATTGCGAAGAAAGAAGTAAAGGAGAGTATGGAGCAAATAAGATTAAAAGAAGGAGAAAGGGTGCAGAATGATTTTGAAAGAAATACGTTGTTCTGAAAGTGGGTAAAGAGGAAGAAATAAGGAGTGCAAGGGAAAAGCTATGGCATTCATATTCAACGTGGCGAGCTTATCTGGGATGAAAATAGTATAATGGAGCGATGGAGGTAGTATCTTGGGCAATTGTATGGCGAAAACGTTGAAAGAATCGCAGAAAATAAAGGAAATGTTATGATGAGTGAAAGAATTAACGAGGTTGAGGTGTTAAAAGCTACGAAATTGTTAAAGAATGGCAAAGCTGTGGGTGTAGATGGGATCACAAATGAAACCCTTAAGTGTTAGGGCATGGAACTACTTGTCATATTGTGTGAGTTGTTCAATGTATGCGCTGGGATTTCGAATGTTAGTAATGACTGGAAAAATTATATCAGTGTTTCTTTGTACAAAGTGAAGAGACTATGCAAGGATAGATAGTTGCAGATAATGTTATTGAAGATGGATTAAGTTTGAAGTTGTTGTATTTTTAGTTGTATACACAGTTTCTTGCCGGCCCCATTAGGGAATGGCATGATTATTGTATGTATGCACGTATATGTATGCATATATGTGTATATGCATGTATCATGTGAGCATGATGAATGATCATGCATGTGTGCGTGCGTGCGTGTGTGCGTACGTGCGTAGATACGTATGTAGATATGTACGTATGTATGTGTGTATGTAATGTAATGTATTGTATTGTATTGTATGTAGTTATGTATGTATGTATGTATGTATGTATGTATGTATGTATGTATGTATGTATGTATGTATGTATGTATGTATGTATGTATGTATGTATGTATGTAT
>CABFWB010002079.1:15288-26276 GCA_902151455.1 Timema bartmani | reverse complement strand
CAAAGGTGAACATTTTAATGTTTTTGTAGAAAAATCGTTTCAATCTCTTTGGTTGCCCATTTCAAATGAAGACAGTGAACGGTATTTTTCAACGTACAATTTGGTAGTGACTAATAGACGAACCACGACGAGTGAAAAAAATATTACCACATGCTGTATGCTACAGTTTGGCAATATAGATTAGAGTGATATGCCGGTAAATATTTGTGTCAAATTTTCAACACAAAACACCACCATTTTGAAAAATTAATGAGAATTTTTTAAAAAAATATTCACCATAAAAACCTGCCTCTGCTTATAATATATAAGTTTAAACAAAAAAGTATTTAACCGACTCCTTGAAGGTATATATCCTCTCTCAGTGGGATTTCAAATGGGAAAGATTGCTGTGAAGATTCAAAACTACTAAATCAATACTTAATTATCCTTACAATTATTTGTTTTGACCTTAACAAACAAAATTGACTTCATCTGCTTGATGTTTCAATGTTTTTAGATATTCACTTTAATCCGGAAACGGTGACATTTATCAAGAAACTTCTTTGAAAATACGCTAATATTCTCATTTTAATAAAGGTTTTTAAATAATGTAACTTAGAATGTAAGGTTTTATATCCTATAGGCACTTGTTTTTTTTTCTCCTCCATTTTGGGCTGGTACATATTTTACAATAGCAAACTCATTCTTAAATAAAGTGGGATTTGTGGACTTCTGCAAAACGTCTCGATGCTCTGGTAGATGGACCACTAAATATATAGGAATTAGAGGTATACAGTATTATTAGAGCAATAGTTTTCAACCTGAGGTACGTGAATCCATGGGGTTACGAGGAAACTTACTAGGATATGTGTAAATTGAGATATATAAATTTATATAGTATTTATATTTTTACACATATAATTATTGTATACTGTATATATTTTTCTACACATATAAATACATTTTATATATAATTGTACACATATTTAATTGCATTTCTCTATATATTTTTATATGTGTACTTATGCATATGTATTTATATAGATTTAAATTTATTTTTGTATGTATTTAAATATATAAAAATATATATTTACTTATGTGTGTGTGTTTAAATATATGTATTATTTCTTCTCGTTTTTTTTTTCCATTTAAAATTTTTTATCCAATACCTTATTTTGGATACAGTTTATTTTATTTATTTTTTATGTAAATTATTATAATATGTATATGTAATCATCGAAAACTTTGGGGTACAAGGTTGAAGAGAAATTATAATCTGTTTGAACTATATTAGAAGAAGTTGAACTAACACTAGCATAGTTCATAAAACTAATAATAAAACCCTTAAGGAGAACACAGCGCAGCGAGGCAAGATCTCGTACCGCAAGCTATATGTAGCCTAACTAACCTTGTAAAACGCGAGCCTAATACCGTAATCCCATCGTGATCTGTGTAGATAAATTATTCGTACGAATAGTGCATCTGACTTGAATCGGGAGGCCGAATTAGTTTCCTATCGTTTAAGCTGTGTTGGGATAAGTCTCTATTGTAGATTCTCAGTCCATGATCGATTACATGTATTACCATTTTATTTATTCACAGCATTAGTTACTTGTTAACAGCTATTTTAAATTAATTTTACATTTGTTAAATAATCAATTTCATTAATAAACCTTCATCAGTTGGAACACGTGCTAAACTTAGCGATAGTCTAATCTAGTTTGTTGGTGACGGAAAGGTGGGGTTATTTGCGGGGGTTTTTTTTTCGTAAATTTAGTTTCTCACTTTGCCTCCACGACAATGCGGGTACATTTGATATAAATTCTACCTTTTTCCATTCCTATTACATTAGTCCTACTAAAAGCCGGATGCCCTGGACGAATAGTAGGATGCATTGAAAAAACAATGAAACAACGTTAAGGTACTAGAAGCTAAAGTAAAGCTAAAGTAAACAATACTAAGTAAAAACGAAAATAAAGCGTTTGCCAATAATCACAGAAGTAGTAGTAATTATGTTGATACCTTTTCTTCCTTGCCTGTGACTTTACATTACTTTCTGATAGAGGTTACCTTAAATTTGTGTGAAAATATATCAATATTTTTATATATCATCATAGTGTTGATAATATATAAACGAATTAAAGTATTCCACTGCTTTTAAAAACATAACATTCATTGACCAGAAAGTAGGAAAAACAGTGTTAAAACTTATTATAAATAAATGTTTGAGCAATTGATTTTTTATTTAGAGCCTTATAAATTACACTTAGTTACTATGCATATTTTTTCACAGGCTTCCTGTCTATGATATAAATTGATTAAACTCCAACAAAAAGAAAATCGTTTCAAACGTATAGACGCTTAAGATGGCCTAGCCTAAAAAAGGATACTATAAAAAAACTTCTTTAGACTCAGGGCAACATAAAACGTAGTGATGCACTTAAGTACTGAACTGTACATGAGTCAATAAAACTTTAAATGCACTATAGTAGTAGTTAGTTTCAGGTTATTAGCAAATGAGAGTTCTTATTTTATTTGTTGTATTACATAAAAGGTTGTTTACATGCTCACACCTTTAGATGTGTTGTTCGATACATAACAAAAAATTGATGGTCTTTATTTACACTTCCGTTTCGAGCTGTCGAGTGTAAAAGATAAAACCAGAGCACGAAGAAATAAAAAGTGTATAGATTTACAAAAGGCTTTTGATCATGTCAACCACAAAACTAATGGTTCCCGAGATATTGTTGGTATTCTGGGCTTAAGGGGGTGTTAGTTTCCCCATCGTAGTTTCTCTGGGTTTTTTTCCCACCCTCTTTTCATAAAAATGTTGGTAAATGTCTACTTAAGTTCTCCTAAGTCATCATATGCTTCTGTAAGCTCTTAATACTAATATCGTTGGACACGAAGACCAAACATTTATTCTAGTCTAGTTTGATAGTGACGCAAATATCAGTGTTGGAATCCTAGACGGGTGTAATTTTTATTTAATAGTTTCCTACTTTCCATTCACACACATACGCATACATTCCCTGTAAATTATAGCTCAATTATTCCTCTCTTATCGGTGCAGATCCATGCAATGCAATAAGAGACGATGGATAGAAATAGGAAAAAATCACTAGCTTCTTAGTATCCATCCAAACCAAATATTCATTTTAACTACTATATTGTGGTAGGAATTAAAATGTATAATATTAAGGTAATTCACCATCATCTGTGCAGTGGGAGGAATAATAATCGGTAAACCTATTAATAGATCAAACCACAACGTCCTTACAACCATTAAACAAGACTAGATGAACCTACTACTTAGTCCGCGTGCCTAACCATGAGGGTAAGATAATTAAAAAATAATATTTCAAATTGGCAGTTTATTTTTAACACTAAAGAAAGAAACCAAACTTCTCAAGTATACGTGTATATATTCTAAGAGAGAGAGGGAGAGACAACGTAAAGCACAAAGATGGTTTGGAAAAGAGAACGAGAGAAAGGGGAGGGAGAAATAGTTGGTAGGTTACCCGAGTCGGCTAGAGAAGCGTTGCAGTCTGTTGTGCACGAAATGGGCGGGAATTGATAAACCTCTGCTGCTGGAGGGAAGAGAGGGGGCGTTTATCCCAAACTTTTATTTTGGTCTTCCACTTTCCGTAACTTCTCTTCTTCTTCTTCCATCATCTCCTTGTTTTGTCTTTGGGACGAAGCCGCAAACACTCGCTGACGCATTAATAACGCCGACACGTGTGATGAGGTGAGAGCGGCGTCAGCTGGCCACTAACAAAGAAAATAACAGAAGAAGAGTTCTTACTACTACTCTTCCGGACTGTTATTCGGGTCGCCCTACACCTCAGCTCAGTCGGTAGCGTGTCTGCCTACTAAGATAAGGATCCAAGGTTCAATTCCCACTACGGTAGAAAAATTAATCATTAATGAAATGTGAGTTTCACCTTTAACAGTGATGAATTAACGTCCGAGGGCTGGGTATTGTGTCAGTTCTAGATTTAAGTTAGTCTATAAGTCGTGTACAAATATAATCCATCGGTTTGGAAAGTGCACTTCTCAAAATATTAATGGTGTGGGGGTGAGGAAGATAGAATTAATTAAGAAAAACTGTAACTGCATTCGTATGAAAGCAAAGTGGATAGGAATATGGTATCGAAAGTTAAGTATCGATACTTTACCCATTTCAAAATTCGAACCATTTGTCAAAAGTGATTTCCATAAGCCCAGTTGAAGTTTGAAATTCAACAACACCATCACCGGTTAATCTGACAAAACGAGGCTGATGCTGTTGATTGTATATTCAACTCTGATGCCTTTTTCCAAGTGCCCACCTACTGGAATGCCAGGGTTCAGGATATTGGGGATCGAATCCCGATAGGTTGTTTTTCTTTCAAAATTGATCCCCGATCTTATTCCACACAAATTTGGGTACATCTCTTATAAAATTATACCTTACGCCTCCCTATAACACTATCGTAATTTAGGTGGTTGGCACTTTTCATTTGGCGTGGAAATGCAGATCCATGGGAACAAACGGCTATCTTCAAGAATTTTTATTGTTTTGCAATTTTATTTTCGGAAATGGTTTGTTCAAGACTAGAAGCATGTTAAGTTGTACTGTTTATATACACACCTCCTCTATAATTTTAACAGTGATAAAATATCAATAATTTTGACATTTTTCAATAGTAAACTGCTGGATTCATAACAAAAAATAAGAAAATGTAACAGCTAATAAACAATAAGAATAAGTGTTGAAAATATTACTATAAAAATTTTACTCGTTCTCGATAATACTGATATTTCCAAACGTATGATTTTTCCGTAAGACCTGTCCGGTAGCTATCGCCATCTACGGTTTCCGTGATCCATCTGTTCTTGTTAGCGCGAAAGGATACTTTGGTCGGATGTGAAACCAAGCTACGCCTTTCACCCTCCCGACCACCATCCCACAAAATAAGTTTTAGACTTACACTCGACAGGACCAAGAGCCTTAATGTATACGTATAAACTAAACGGGTACTAAGAACTGGTGGAGAGGAATTCAATTTCAGCCTTTCCGTATTACTGTGGCTTCACACGTCCGCTGTAAAACGAGAGAAGTGCTGATATTCGATCACGTGACAGCTCTAATCCAATCACAAGAAGTCCGCTTGGCCAGCGTAGCCCGCACTGCTCGAGTAGAAATAATTTCAACTTTTCCAGCGCTTCTACAGAAAACCCGCCAAGAAGACCCGATCAGCGCATGCGTAAAATTTCAAACATGTGTTATTTATAAACATTGCACATTCTCAAGATGGTGTATCTCAAAAGTGACGATTTAAAAATGACAGTTTATTGGAAGTCATGAGTTTTATCGATGACAAAATCAAACCCAGTCAGTAAGTAAAACATATAATTTTATTTTAAATACAGTAACTTTCACTGATTGTAATATTTTCTTTTTTATGTCTGACGTTTCAATGCATCATGGGTAAACAGAGATTCCCAAATTTCCGCGAGTGTGTGAACAGCTGCACCACTTACAAGTGCGGACTCACTGTATTGCTTTCAAATTTCAGCGTACGTGTGAATTCGCCTTTAATCAATTCGCCAGAGAAGGTATACTTGCCATCATAACAACGGCGGACACATTGTAGTCTATATCAAATCAAAGGTTGCATATTCATCAGGGGCTTCAACTTGCAAGATGTTCAAGATCAGTAAACATCACTTGATTGAAAATATCTAGAAGAAAATGTCGATCATAATTTTAATATGTGAAAGAATTTAAATTTTTAAAGTTTATGTTGTAAAGAAAATGTGAAAATGAGAATAAGGCCCAATAGTTGCAAGTTTGTAAACCTTTTAATAACTAATTTGTTAATATGCTTGGATTTCATTTCAAATATAGCTTATTAATGTTATTATTTATAGCAAAATAAGCTTATAGTAGTAGGCCTACGCATATTACTATATTTTTATAATATAGATTTTTTATTTATTAAAATTAATAAATAAAATTATTTTAAGCCAATTAGCTTTAAGAAATTAATATATATATATATATATATATATATAGTTTATACCATAGGCCTATACATAATATATATGGTTAATATTAGTTTATATTAATATTATTTCTAAGTTCAGAGTTTAAAAATATTTTAATTTTTCTCTTTGAAAAGATAAAAAAATTATATTATAAAAATGTAAATGTAAAACTAGTATATTAAATTTAGTTTGATTTGTAATTCAGCTCATATTTGAAATAAAATATGAAAATATTAACAAATTACCGATTAGATAAAGTATCAGTATTGTGATTGAGTAAAATATAGTTTACACTCCTTATAAGGAAAACTGCAAATAAAATTTTAACAGTAGTTTGAACGTGCTAGATCACGAGACTAAATAAATATTAGTAATTTATAAATAAACTACCATACATTACAAACTAAATTAAAATTATTATAATAACTAGCTATGGATAAGTTTGGAATAAGATAGTGAGTTTAAGTTAGAGTCTGTCTGGTTAGCTAATTTAAGTGATAGCTATGTAGCATATCAGAGAAGGCACCATACATAACCTAAAGATATTCCATCTTCATCTAACTGGTTTATTGCTTAATATTTTCGAGCCCCAAATATCTAACAAGACTCTAAACGTAGTTGCACGTTATAATCTATCATTCCTTGGATTTCTACCAACGAGGAGGTTAGGGTTCGATGCCATGTCAGGTAATAAGCAACAGACAAATCTAGTTGCCTATAATTAGCCAAGAAGGTAAGGATTTTTTTCATAAGCAATTCCCCACTCTTCCTCCACTTAAATGCAGGTACTTTTCTTTAAATTCTACCTTTCTCAATCATATTCTATTTATCTATAAATGCGATTAGTCTTGACAGCTATAAATACATGATGCAAAAATATTTTTTTAATATTAAAATAAATAATATAATAAGAGTAAAAATCCAAAAACCATTAAATGTATTTGGTCAATGAATAAGTGTTTTTTTAAAATGACAAACTACCCATCTTCTCCTTTTTTAAAAAAAAGCGATATCAAGAGAACAAAATATCTTTCAACACGTTCTATGATTTTTCCATAAAATCTTACATGTATCTGTGTTTTAGCATCAACAAAGAGAGAGAAAAGGGTTAAGGGGGCGGGGGGGGAGGGGGGGGAAATAAAGGAAAGTAATTCCCAACGCAGTCGTACTAACACTCGTAGAATAGGCTTGTTCAGCGAGAACACGAGATTTCGAAACGAAGGCAACATCACGTACGAACGGCCGCATTGAGGGAGCCTGTCCCTTGAGGAACGCCTATATCAAGAGAACGCGTGGATTATTTCGGTCCAATGGAAACATGTCATCGGGCGTAGTATGTGTGTATATGTGCGCATGCGTGCTCCACATATTTGAGCAACTCCTACTATGTGTAAGTATGTATATATGCATGGAAGTATTTCAAACACACATACCCGTATGTAAGAGTCATCTGTATGCATGAATGGAGTAGTCGAATATGACAGTTCCCTTGAGTTTTTTGTGCGTATAAAAAATGTCGTTTAGCTTTACGAATGAGATACGACTTTTAAAAAAAAGAGGGCCATAAAAAAAGAAGTGTGAAAAATAATACGTTACGTTGGAAAATGAGGAGGCAGTAGAATGTTATTAGTGGACTAACAGTATGATCAGAAAAAACAAGCGTTGTTCAATCTTTTTTTCTTACTTTCTTTTTGTAACGGCAATATTTTTTGTTAAATATGGTCAGTTTCAGGTAGCTCCCAAAGTGTATTCTTAAATCAAAATAGCTTAAAACTATTGTTTATTTTATATGTGTATTTACGTGCTTGTATTAGATAGCAAGTTATAAAATATTATGTACAGGAACATGATAATAAGGGCTAATAATCCACATGGATATGCATTCTCAGTGACAAAGGATAAACAAATCTGAACGTGGAAAAAATAATTTGGGTTTCCTTGATTGGGATCGAGCAAAAGATTTCTGGATAAGAATATTTATTGACAATCTCAAATCTATGAAATCTTTATTTCTATTTAAGTAGATGACTAAATAACATTATTTTTATAAAAAAAATATTTATTTGAATTACTTAACGAACATTATCTGAACTGATTATATCAGCACACGACTTAAAAACTAGCTTAAATCTAGAACTGACACAACATCTAGACACCAGCCGTTAATTCATCACTGTCAAAGGAAAAAACACATTTCATTAACGATGAATTTCTCGGCTATGCATGGAGTCAAACAATGACCCTTGGATCAGTAGGCAGACAAGCTACCGGCTGAGATAAGGTGTCGGACTAGAGGTAGTAACCGAGAAGTTCATTAACCGACTGAATACATACAAGTTCTATAAACTAACTTAATTCTAGAACAGACGGGACATCCAGTTCCACAGACTATTTTATTGTGTCTTAAGAGCCCATTTCAGAGCGATGTATTTGCTGGTTTGCATGACCAAATTACGTAACCTATACAACCTCGTAAATACATCGCAGAAACAAGGAACTTGTTTTAGTTTGTAAAGGAAGTATGTTTTTAAACTTACTTTATTTTTTTTCATTTGTGAAAATATGATAAAATTAACAATTTTTGACACAGCCTTAAAAATGTAATAACGCATAGTTTTGACTATTTTATAAAAGGAGTTACCACTTTTAAATTCTTTAAGACCAATTTACTATATAAATATTTATAATCCAAAGCTTAGTTATCGAATAATTTGTTATCTACTTAGAGGCTGTAACGCTAAAATCTCGCCCCTTGTTACTAGGGCTACCTCTGGTTGGAACACTGAACTATAGAGGGGTGGAGAGGATCGATACCCATTTCAGTGGTCAAATGGTCTAAGGCGTCACTCTCCTGTTGGATTGGCCTGCTGCTAACGGAGAAATAGGGGTTCGAATAATTCCAGTCGTGTAGATTGAGGGTGGATTTTCCTAAGTTATTTCTCACCCTACTTCCACTCGAATGCGGGTAGATTACCTCTAAGATTCTTCCTTTCTCAACACTACCCAATTAGAGTAATTATCATCTATGCATACAACCTGAAAAGGTAGTAAGACACGGTGATAAAAATAATAATAATTAGGGATTTAACTAACCATACTTAAAAATATTAGACCTAATGCTGCTTGAGCCCAGGTACAGAAAGGGAGTTATTAGTTCAATCAATCGTTTATATTTTGCGTATATAATAGTTCCACGTTCTTTGGGGTGAGTTTTATTATTATTTTTTTATCTTTGCATGTTGTTTGTGATATTAATTTTTGAGTTTAAATAAATTAATATGCAACAAAACTTATTCCGAAATTTTTGTCATCTTTTAAATGTATTATTTATAAATAATTAATGAACTAAACAGGCTGCGCCCTCCAACTTCTAAAGGGACGAGCCGCCACTGGTACTAAAATACGCATTTAAAAAACAAAAAGCAAGCAAATTGAATTACTTATCACCCAAAACACTACTCTGATTCTCATTTTAAACCGAATCATGTGTGCCATTTTTAAAAGATTGCAGGGCTAGTGGTCGTTTCAAACAATCCCGATATCCGTTTTAAACACAATCGTTAAATCCCATTTTTGAATTATTTCAAATTTTTAAAAATAAGTAATTTGTAAGCCATCCTTAATTTGTTGGCTGAAGACAAAATCAAAGATTGAATAAAATCCATTAAACCATCTCAGCTCTATCCCTTAGGGTAGACAGACAGACAGAATTGTAAAATCCACTTTTTTTTTGTTTTAATCGCATAAAACCTAGATTCAGCATAATCTCGAAGCCGAAAATGTTCATGGTCATTTGATCACAATAATGTTTTTATTTTTAATAAAATAAAAAGCCACTGCGTTTTACTATAATTCAGTATAAGGGAATAGTAGGGTAGAATTCTTCTGGAAATTTTCCCGCATTTGCTTGGAAGAAGAGTGGGAAACCATTTAGGTAAAAACACCCTCACACCCAACTGATATTCGAACTCCAACCTCCCCACCACCATAAAACCAGACTAAATGAGCTTGACACGTGTCCACAGATGCTTATTTACCTGAATGGTGTCGCATCTCTCTTTATAAAAATATAAAGCCATTCTAGTGCACTAAAATAGGACTATAATTTAGATGAATATTGAGGGAAAAAATTTATATCCCTATTAATAAAGTAACATAGGTGAAAAAAGAACATCGTCTGAAAATATCGATGCTATAGAACCAAAAACATCGGTAATATTTTTCAAACCAATTGAAACTGTAACTGAAGTGTATTTGTAATAAATGAATATGAAACTCATATATCAATTTAAAAATTTGTATTAAAACTATAAATAAAAATTTACAATTTTCAAAACAAACACATAAACATATCAATGTCTCTGACCTCGCTACAAAAAATTGATGGTTGAAAACCATCTATGAGGAAAACATTGAACCTTCAACATCTATGTTCAATGTAGGCCTATATCCCTGCTGGACTGGACTATAACCATGTCCCCTTTCCCGTGTCAGGTTGATCGCACCAGTCGATCTCGCTGTAACTGAGCCAACTCTTTAGGTAAAAGCTACACTAGTTAATTTAGTAATAAATTTATTGATAGAATTTACCATTTTTATGAGTTTTTTTTAACACCGCATCTACTACCCGTACGGGCCATGCACCTATGTAGACCTACTAAATTACTCTAAGGGTTCGGCCAGACTGACAAGCGTGCGAATGAGCGCGCAAGCAACTGAGTGGCGAGACTGGCGAGCGTGTGAACGAGCGAGAGCGTGATTAGCAGATAGCTCTCGTTGACAAGGAGACTCCGAATCTAGGCTAAGTGAACTGAGGGGGGTTTTAACAAGTGATTTATTGTTGTGGTTTTCTCATCCTCTCTCCACGCTAATGGTGATTCTTATTTGTAAAGGCCTACTTTGATAATATTGAAGTATTTTAACATATCAGTTTTAAATATATATATATATATATATATGTATATCTGTATATTGTT
>CABFWB010002079.1:0-10720 GCA_902151455.1 Timema bartmani | reverse complement strand
TCTTGTCAGAGGTGAAGGAAGGGTTTGGCAATCAGATAAATCTGTGCCGGGACCGAGGATTGAACCCCGGACCCTCAGCACAGAAGTTTGACACCTGACCCCTGGACTGCCAGATCACCCAAGAACTAATTAATCTTGAAATGAAATTTAAATTAATAGCCCTTAATTTCATATATTCCACATATACTAGAGCTATATTATTTTATTAATACATTCAACACGTCTTATGTTATTACAGAATTATTAATAATATAATATAATATTTAGCACCACGTCTTACTACCCGTTCAGGTTATACGCCTAAGTACTAATTACGCTAATGGATTAGGAATTGGGATGGTTGACTTTAGAGAAAGTGAACCCGCATTTGCGTGGGGAGAGAGTGGGAAACCATTTAGGAAAAACCTACCCCAGTTCACCCGACCGAGATTCGAACCTCGATCTCCCCGTCCTCGGTGGTCGAGCTCAACACGGCTAGCGCGTTAGCCAACTACGGCACCAAGGTGGGTTAGAGACTTATTCAAGGAGATTCAGATAAGAGTACAGTCCAATTTTCAAAGAAAAAAGCTTTTCTGAGCGTTAAAAAATATACTCTATCTATCTCACGTATTCATACGTTAGCTGCCATGGATCTGCATCTGTCACTTTTGATTATTATCAATACCTATAAAATATCACTCATATTATTTAAGGATGTAAGCCTGCAGTAGAGCCATACCAACCGAGCGACCAATGTCTGTTGGTGAAGATAGTTCCAACTTATGTGGATAACAGGATGTCCTGTGGTCAGCACATTGAGCTCTATGGCCGTTAATCTCAGTTTTCCACACTGGAGCCAGTACTTTTTTTTTATTCAATTAGCTCTTGATTTGTCCTCACGTGTTTGAGTTTGACCATGTTACAGACCCACCGCTTTGCATAAAAATCTGGAAATGCCAGGGGTCGAACCCGATACCTCTGAATATGTAGCCAGTAGTTCTGACTACTAAACTACACAGGTGGTCAATATAACTAGTAAAATAGTAAAATGTTAGAAGTTGATTATGACCGCTAAATAAAAGTCATATTTTCAAATAGGAGCTTCCTATGAAAATTAGAATTTAACTAAATGTAAAAGAACTTGCATTAGATTGAAGAAGGGATTAAAAAAAACAATAATGACGAAATAACATAGTGGAAACCACCCCTAGGCATCCAAGAAAGATTTGTAATTAGTTCCTAGCCCTCATCAGTATCGGTGTCTACGTGGTATTAAGTGTCAGACTCATAATGCACCGGTAAAACATTAATGGGGAGGCCAAGATTGGATCACCATCCAGGTTGACTCAGGATGATTTTCCACGTGTGGTTTATCGCTACTTTCTTTCTTTATGATAGCTTACAATTTTTTTTATTATATATATATACTTTTATTTTATTTAATGTGTCCTTTTTAAAGATAGAAAGACTTAAAAACCAGTCTTCCAGCCATCGATTCATCACTGTGAAAGAATAAAATCTTATTTCACAAATTATCAATAACTTGGTTATCTCTGTGATTGAATCTTGTACACCAAAATTGATAGACAGACACGCTTACAATTGAAATAAAGGGCCAGTTTCATAGTCAGACTTAGTACGCCTAAAGTGCGAGTCGATACTAAATACAGGACGACACCTACCTAGACCAAAATGGAATGGGCCAGTTTCGCATATGAAACTGGCCCATTCCATTCAATTTCAGGTAGGTGACGTCTTGTATTTAGTATAGCGCCGCACTTTAGGCGTACTAAATCTGACTATGAAACTGGCCCAAAGCGTGTGATTTCTAAATCTTAACTTGGGTCGTTAATAGGATTTGTGCTCAATGTGTTAGTTAAAAGTCAATAAAGCCAATTTGCTAACACCACATGAACAGAATTATTAATGGATCATTTACTAAATATATATAAGGATAAAAAACCAAGCTACAATTTGTAAAATACATACTTTTCAGCCCTTGGACCTTTGAGAGAAAGAGGAGTACTAGATTCCTGTTCGCTATTAAGGTATTTGGCTGAACTTTCTAAGGAAGTAGATAATATCGGTGGATAGGTTTGCAACGTTTTGTCTTTCTACAGGTCCGTTGCCTTATCCAAAATGGGTCCTCTATTATGTAGTATCAATAGCTTCCCTTCCAGATCCTGAAACTTCAATCTTCTTTACTTATTTGAGGCCATCCATCAATTACATTTGTCGTCTTTGGTCCTCTTCTCCCTTTCATTTTGCCTTCTATAACCTCTCATTCAATATAACATTTCCTCTCATAATATCCAGTTGACCTTTTTTCGTAGAATCACCTACAGAATGGTTCTCTTTTAATTTATTTTTCTTAAAATTTATTGACCAATCACTAGATCTGCCACTTCATCCTCTATATTCTCTACCAGCATGACATGGCAAAGCTTTCCAAATATTTTCTCCTGTTCTTTTCTCAGTATCCATGTCTCATCTCCAAAAAATGTGGTGTTCCACACGTAACACTTGAATTCATTCCACACTCACTGTATCAGTAATATACTTACAAACTAATGATAATACATGGATATTACCCCCTATACTACTCAGTCAAACCAAGCGTATGGATATTTACTAAAGGAAATGTATTTCAAGCCTTAATTAAATAAATAGTACGAATTAACCGCAAGCATTTTCTCATTAGCCTATAGTGGATTTTAGCGAGGGACAAAATTTTCTAAAATACTATTTTAGTAAAGTACCCTCTAGTAAGTCTTCCTCGAAAAACAACATATCTCCTTGCTAGTTACAATAAACATACTTCATATAAAAATTTTAAGCAAATTTGTTTAAATTAACTTTTAGAAATTTTCTAAAATCAATTATTTGTAATAGCAAAAATATATTCTAGCTATCTATAATCAAATCCCAGATATCAATTTTGAATTAAATATTCAAGGCCATTTTTGAAAAATTACAAATTTTCTAAAGTTCATTGTATGTAAACTACCCTTAAATCAATTCAATTAATAACATTTTGGTACATGGGGATTAATAATGATAAATACATACCATTTTATAATTCCCATATAACAATTTTGAACAAGATTATTATAGATATATTATTTTAAACTTAATTTTTCAAAAATCAGCTATCAGTATTTACTAAAAAAAACTTTTTTATGAAAAACAAATACAAAAAATAATGTTTATTGTAAAATCTTACTAAATACCCATTTTGAATTAAATCGTTTGAAGAATTTTAAAAATTATTGATTTTTTTTAAAAAGAAAAGGTCAGTAAAATACCCTCAAACAATTTTATTTCCCTAAAAAATACGAATAGGTTAAGGGCTTCCAAGATAAAAGTCTTGGACAAAATTGTTTGATATATTTTTGAAATAACCCGCATTTTCAAAAATCACTTATTAATAAACTTTACTTAAACGAATTTTTAAAAAAATCAAAAACACGAGAATACTTTATTATTTGAGAGGAAACACTCGCTTAATATCCATTTTAAATACAATCATTAGTACTATTTTTGAAAAACTTGAAATTCAAAAACATACCCGCACACAAACACACCGCACTATCAAGTTTGAAAAAATATAATTAAACCCTGAGGCCAGGGACAGACAACCAAAAACGACAGACTAATTTAAAATCCACTTTTTTGTGTTCGAGGGTACATAAAACGTAATGATTCATCATAATCTTGAGATCAAAAGTGTTCACGATTACAATACTTTCTCTTTAGATGAGAAAGTAAATAATAGTTAATGTATACTTTAGAACCACCCAGAATAAGAGTCCACTTGACTGGAAGCTTATTATCTATTTATACATAGCCCTCTAAAAGAAATGGATGAGGTTTCTAACTACTGTGAGTCTAGTTTGTCCAACTTACTAAGTTTATCCTAGACTTTAACGGACACTATTAGTTACGTCCTTCATTAGAAAGGAATGGTTTAAATTTATGTGTGCTACGTTCCTGTTCTCACAAATCTTGGGTGCAAGTACCCTCTTTATTACAAAAACCAACCCCCACAACAACTAGAACAAACCGAGATTTATTCTCTCCTGAGAAGTGAATGCATCCGAGAGGAGCCCTTGGGTTGGAATTCGACCATAGACTCTACTGTTACGACCATTTTCCAAACAAACAAACAACCCCTCTCCCCCCAAAAAAAAGGCAGTTTCAATCGCGCTATTTCTTCGCTTGGACACGCGGCGGTAAGCGTATAAATCACCTGGTGTAAATGAATTAGCTGTATAGGAGTAGGAGTGGGTTAGGTCGATCTAACACACAAACACAACAACAACAACAAAAGAGAAATCGTAGCAATTTTTTTTCACCTCCGCCACGCACAACCTTCTACAACTCACCCCCCAAAAGTTTTTTTTTTCTTTCCGTGTGAGTAATTTTATGGCACACCTGTTGGTAAGACTTCCTGTACCCTTGGGTGGCTCAAGGGATTAACATTCACTTTGTTTGCCCGGTTACAAATCATTGGTTTTGACCAAATGGAGGGGCTAATTAGGTAAGTGAACAGTGTAGGAAAGAGTATTAAGAGGAGGCTAGGATTATTACTGAGGTGCATGATTAATAATCTCGCTCAGCCATGGGAGTTTTTTTTTGTTTCATAGTTGGTACAGACGACGGAACGAGGGAACGAGTCTGAATGTTAAGTCAACAATCCGAAGGTTGGTTGGTGTTGTCTGCACCATCTGATAGAAATACCAAGCAGGCCTACTAAGGGAGTTTGAAAGTGTGGTGGTTTTCAGTAGCTCCTCCCCACTGAATTTCTATGAGCAAACGCTAAAGGGCCTAAAAATTTTGCCGGGAAAAGTATTTTCACGTACCTTCCAGGGTTATTTTACAACCCTCAATCGACATGGGACTGACGGCTTTGCTACCCCTCTGAGGGTTGTTGTGTTAAGGATTTTCATCACTCAAGAAAAATCCGTTGACCTTGGTTGTGTTAACCGGCAAAAATTTGGTCCTGAGGCAGTGAGGTACACTAAATGGTACTCATCATTCAGGAATACAATCATTGGTTAGGTGTAAATATATCCCCATGTGAGGTACGCACATAGAGTAGAACATGTGTATCTTGGAAAAACTCCATAACATTGTTCATTTGATACTTTTTCATGGATTGACACCGTTAGAATAATTAAATGAAGTATGAAATTTATAATATATACTGTATATTTCTATAGCATTCATCCCATGGTTGAGAAATTTTAAAGAAAAAATTTTAAAGGAGACTTTTCTCAAACATGAAATTTTCCGTAGAAAAGTTAACATTGCACATATATAAGTCTGACGCTAAGTCTTGGTCAATAGACTACGCAGTTTCAAAAATAAGATTTTGCAAGTAGTACTACACTAAAATCACCCTAACACTCACTGAAACTACACTAAAGCTTGATCCACACGTCCACCGAAAATAGAGAACAGAATCTTCTTGAGTGGTACAGCAATTCACACGCTGTATGTTGACCCATGATGCATTGCAACGTGAACTAGATAGCTAGATAGCTAGTAGATAGCCATACATTTTAGATCATTCATCTGATGGATGTTTTAAAATTAGGACGCTATGTTGTGGCACAATCCAATAAATCGATACACACGCTTTCCACTAACGGGTTATTTCAAATCTCCTCACAACGGCCAACAAAGCTGTCTGCTTGCTGTTAGCTCTACAGTGCATGCGTTGTCAAATGAGCATGCGCATTGATTTGAGATGGTTGGGGCTGAGATTTGTTATCCTATGCCGAATATCTCAGGCAGAGTGGACGCAATGTTGCCAACTGTACGATCTGGATACTACTTTTGATAAAATTTCAACACGTGTACAATCCAATTTTAGGATATTTTCTAAAAGTAATATCCTGTGGCCCTGCTATCTAGTAACAAATTTTACATTCAATTTTTTTTTTATGAAAATCGCAGGGCTTATCAATATTATGCCAGAAAGTGGTATCCTACCATTAAAAATACAATCCATTTCAGGTTCATGTACTATAGCTAGGGACTATATACTTGGCAACACTGAGTGGACGAAGTAGAGCGTTTTTGAACTTAAGCGGAGTAGCTTGCGCCGATAGGGCGGAAATCTTGTGATTGGCTTCAAGCTTGTCACGTGACCACGTTTCTGTTCTGCGCTTGTTTTTCGGCCAAAGTGTGAATACACAGTAGCTCTACACTATTATACAAGCTCAAGACTTAGTTTTTATCTAAGTGTGGCTGTCCTTTTACTTGGAAAATTGGGGGGACCAGATTACTTTTTTTTTTGTTCAATCCAGTTTTCAAGAAACACCTTTATATTAATTAAACATAATCTATTTTGGACAAGATAGTTTTAAGATGGTGACAGACGGTTATAAAAGATAAACTATAGTCTATATAATGTATTTTAATTTACATTTTGGTTCACTGAAGATTTCAATTAGCTATTATTACTATTATTATTATTATTATTATTATTATTATTATTATTATCATCGCGTCTTATCACCCGTTCAGGTTATACGCACTTACGCTAATGTGTAATGGTAGGGTGATTGTGAGATGAAATGGAGGACCTATAGTTTAACGTGGGATCCGAACCACGGTGGAGGCCTGGCATTCCCCTTCAATTAATTGATAGTCGAATAATATTTCAGAGACCCCACCATATATACATCACCGTCAAAAATAAATGCTACCATACAAAATATAAATAATAATAATAATAATAATAATAATTTTACCAAAAATGTATACTTTTCTTACAATTTTCTAGGATAAAATTTTATATTTGGAAATAATACTTATAGTTTGAAATAGTTTTGAAAATAAGTATTGTGTGTGATCTAAGAATGGGTCACTAAGGTATCTGAATTCTTCCCATTCTTAAAGATATTCGAGAGTTTACGATGTTTCAGATTATACATTAGAAAAAAAATAGAAACTCTTTTAATTTTTTAATTTTTTTTATGGTTATAATTATGCTTAATAATGTGTAATCCCAAAACAGTTAAAGTAAAACCTTATGACCATACCCTAAGCCAATGGTTCTTAACATTTTATTAATCGTGGCCCCCTAAATATCCTAATTTATTTTCGTGACCCCCTAGTTTTTACTAACATAATAATCATTTTGTATACAATTTCTAAAAACAGAAGTGTCATTAAAGCGTCTCTAGCCGTACCAAATTTGATACTTTAGAAAACATTCTAGGAATTGCGTGGAGGGAGAGTGGAAAAATATTTAAGTAAAACCACGCCCAGTTCACCCGACCGAGATTTGAACCTCGATATCCCCGTCCTCGACAGTCTAGCTTAATATGAAACTAGCGTGTTAGCTAACTACGCCAACGAGGCGGGTAATTCTTCTCTTGAAATTAGCCTTTTAGCATGTCATCACACAGCAGATTAACCACTTACAATCGAAGGCTAGGTAGAAGCTCCTCAATTAAAAGGTCAAATAGATTTTGAAACCTGGAAATAAATGTCTTATGAACTTGCATCAAGATATGAGATATGCTGCTGAATTTGAATTTATAAAATCCATTCTTAGCTCGCGGGCCGTACACAAATAGGTGGTGGGCCGGATTTGGTGAGCGGGCTGTAGTTTGCCGACCCCTGGTCTAATTGTTTCTAGTTTGTAATTTGTCGCCATCACCAGGTTGGATACCCATCTCAACCAACCAACCAACATCTCTTGATTAAAATTCATAAACGTGAATTGTAAACTACGATTATTGTTAACGACCAATATTGATCAACGATTATGTTTCCCGGCTCCTGAGGATTAATGAAAAGAGCAGGGGGGTAGGGAGTGGTGCTGGGATTCCCATTATCGCACGGGGTTTTAAATACCGAGCCCATTGCACGGTGATACGTAAGGGCATTTGCGTATTAGGGCATAGCGGCATATTTCCGCTTACCATTCAGGATAATACTATTTACTACAGAATAAACAAAAGGGTATTGAAAAAGTCTATAAATTGAATAGTTTTCAATTAATAATAAATAGGATTAAAATTAATTTGTTTCTATTCTTTTATTTTTGTTGAATGTGTAGTTTAGTTACTTTACTTTTCATTCAGCGGGTTTTAGAGATATAGGGGTCTAACACTGAAATGAGAAATATTCTTAAATAGTTATAAAAATAGTCTTGCAAGGTTAAAAAATAATATTTATTTTTCTTAAAGTAGTATTTTTGTTAATGCATTTTTTTAATCGTCTACAGCTTAGGCTTCTTGGTCTATTCATGAAGACTTCCTATGTAAATCCTCCTTGCCTAGATGTAGATTAAAAAAGTCCGTGGAAACATAATATGTATATCTACAATCGGAAACAAGAAAAAGATAATTTTGGAATGGAAGTCAATGTTGTCCAGGCACAAATAGTATTTAGGGTGTTTATATTCTTAAGCGGAAGAGGGTATATGTTATCACCATATAAACTAGAGGCCTCACAAGGTGAACTGCTCATTTTCTTCCTTCTCTCTATATTTCATACATCGTCATTTAAGTATGAGAGTGTTTGAAACGTTTAGGTGCGTCCAGTTAAGATTCAGCCCACCGCGCTAAATAGTTTTCAAATCTCCGAGTAGGCAACGTCATCCAGCTATTTTTTTAAATTTCAATTATTAAAGTTATTTTTACCAAAATGGTCTCTCTCATAGCATATTCATGGTATGCTTGGACTCACACGTTCATCGAAAATTTAGAGAATAATCGGCTTGAGTGACGAAGCAGCTCACATCCAGTGTTGGCCAAAAGTATTTTGACCTATAGTGCTTTGCATCAAAAACTTAGAATAGAAGATTATCTATCTATCTATCTATCTATCTATCTATCTATCTATCTATCTATATATATATACATATATATATAATTCACTAGAAAAAATATATATATATATATTTTCCTAGTGAATAAACAGATTTTTTATATTACTAAACTTATAATAGAAGATTATCAATATATATTTATATATAATTCATTAGGAAACTCTCTTTATATGTATAAATATAGTTTCCTAGTGAATAAACAGATTTTTTATATTATTATCATTAAATTTGTTTTAGTATATGGGTTTTTTAGTCCTTAAAGTAAGTAATATATTTCTTTAATATTGTTTAAGCATTACCTCTTACTACCCATTCGGGTTGTGCACATATGTATTGATTACGTTAGTGTGTTATGAATGAGGGAATTGGAATTTATTAGAAGTCTACCTGAGTTTGCGTAGAGAGAGAGAGAGAGAGAGAGAGTGGAAAACTATTTAGTAAAATCCACTCTCAGTACACCCAACCATGATTCGAACCTCGATCTCTCAGTCATCGGCAGTCCTGTCTATTGCGAGAGTGACGTTTTAGGCCATTCGACCACAACAAAGGTCAGTGTTTTTTTTTAAATATTATTTTGTGTAGTTAACACCGAACAAGAACGATATATACGCTTTTCACTTAACAAGTTATATCAAATAATTTCTCAACAGTCTGCTTGTATTTTACATTGTGGACGCATGCGCGTATCGAGTCGGCTGGCACATGGGGTACTGATTGAGTCGGTTGGTTTTGAAATTCAATTTGTTCTTTGACGAGATACCCTTTGCAGTTCGAGCTGATTTCTTGTGATTGTTTTAGGAGCTCGTCACGTGACCACATTTCTATTCTGATCTTGTTTATCGGCAAACGTGTGTATCTACAGAAATGGCACATGATATGTCCCCATTGGAGCCTTTGTGTGAACGCGGTTTTTGAAACGCCATTCATTTGCACTAATTTAATAGGCGACGTGTTATATTTCTGGATAGCACCTCATGAGTATTCAATGGCGTAACTAGGGTTGGTGTCACCTCTTATGGTGTCACCTTTATGGACATCCTCCCCTACCAGGCCATACAGTATCCTTATTAATGTTTTTGTAAAAACGTTACTCATAAATAATAATTCCCATATATCAACTTATAAAATTAAAATCACACCTCTAAATTTAAATACTATACGCACAGGCAAAACGTATTCATATCACCCGCCTCGGTGGCGTAGTTAGCTAACGCGCTAGTTTCATGTTAAATTAAACTGCCGAGGACGAGGGGGGATCGAGGTTCTAATCTCACTCGGGNCGTATCTGTTATATCCTTGTCTGTGCACTCGGGTGAAATGGGGTGGTTTTCCTAAATGGTTTTCCACTCTCCCTCCAGGCAAGTGCAGGTTAACTTCTTCTATATTCAAACTTCCCAACTCCCCCATTATAATAATTAGTACTTAAGCATATAGCCCCAACGGGTAGTAAGACGCGGTGTTAAGTGTTATATTTATCTATATTTACTTAGTTTCATGTCGTTAAAGTGAGAATTAAGTAATGAAACAATGGAATTCAAATTAAAAACTAGATCAATAGGCAGTCATTTCGGTATCACCCCCTCTGACGGTATCATCTGGTGAGGTTCGCACCCCATTAGTGATGCCACTGTGAGTATTGAAAAACTTGTTAGCAATTCAGCAAAAAGCTACGGATATTTTCATTTTAAAAGTAAATTAAATTTGTATTCCTTTTCAACCACACTCGCTTTGACTCTAAATATTGCGTAGGTCTTGAATACATTACAGGCCTATTATTCGGGTATGTATGGATATAAAGAACAAACTACAGGTGTTTTACTTTCTCTCTATCTTACAGGTAGAGAAAGTATGGTGATCGTCAAAAAAATCGAACTCGAGATTTTGATGAAT
>CABFWB010002078.1:68822-114280 GCA_902151455.1 Timema bartmani | reverse complement strand
TTTGAGAAAACCTATTTTTTCTCTTTTCGCCCTTTATAAAACTACTCTTAATTTTAAGTTTTAATAGACACACAGACAGACGGCATTGCAAATACTATTTTTTAGGGTTCGGGGGATCATGAGACGTCAACATCCATCAACATTTCAGGATAGATTTTTTATACGGTCACAATACTTTACCTTTAGTGTTCGAAAAGTTAAAAGAGATATATATATATATATATATATATATTTGCGTATAGCTTGAAAGTTATTGGTTTTATAAAAATATGTTTTAAATAAAATATTTGTATTATAAATATATCTACATATTTGAAATGATAAGTAATTGCATATCTCAAATAGTTTCGGAGATATGATAAAAAAAAAATTTACGCATCAGACCGGAGCCCTTAAAGTCATTTTGCCGAAATATTGAGGGTAATCATTTTGTTTAGTATATTTACAAATGTTTTTCAATGAAATTTAATCGAATTCGTTAGAGCCGATTTTGAGAAAATCGACTTTTTTTCTTTTTGCCCTTCAGTAAACTACCCTTAATTTTAGGGGTAGGTATCCAATTCCAAAAATCCCTCAGGGCAACCTTATAAAAACCCTACATATCAAGTTTTAGCTCAATCGGTAAAATAGTTTAGGCTCTAGTTGGAGGTACAGACAGAGACAGACAGACAGGGAGACAGACGGAAATTCAAAAACAACCTTTTTCGGATTCAGGGAGTCATGAAACGTCATAGATTCATCAAAATCTCGAGTTCGATTTTTTTGACGATCACCATACTTTCTCTACCTGTAAGATAGAGAAAAAGTAAAAACGTATTCAGGATTAGTTGCGATGTAGAGGAAATTCACAGTACTTTCAATGTGTTCTCCTCGAATAATAATTATTAAAACAAATTTGGGGTGTAGGGAATTAAAGGCATGAATTAAAATGACAAGGCCTCAATAAACCTAAGTACTGCACTGTTAGTGATTTTGATTTCCTAATGCCACAGAGTAAGTAAATATACCCACGTTTACTGTACCTAGAGGAATAATAAGAAACAATAAACGATTAAAAACCACCCTTAGTGCAGCCAGTCGAGATTTTAATCCTGGTCCTCCGGTCATCGGTAAACCAGACAGGAAGAGGTTAAGGCCTTGTTCACACCATGCCCACCAACGCAGGTAGATAGTTAATAACCTTGTGGTAGAGAAGTAAAGTCTAATTTTTATAGGAAGGGGCTTTCAAAAAATCCAAACTTTCACGCAACGAGGTTAAAATTCCCCTCTTTTATAAATGTTATTTTAAAGGTTATTGATAATCTCTATCATAAGTAACAGCTTCAGATAACATTACTTGACGTATAAATACATCAAAGTAGATCTAGTAGCTTAGATAAGGGAAAATTGCACTGTACTTATGAAAAAACTCTCAAACAGAAGCGTGACACTAGATTGATCGCCATTTCTGTGACGATAGAAAAAACCTTGTCATCGAGCAAGCAAGATGATCCTTTGTCCTACAGGGGGAGCCATACTTGACGTACACGAAACCCCTGGGAGAGTACACGGGGAACGACAGGTTCGAGGGCTACTCCAAGGACCTAATCGAGGCCATCGCAGAGAACCTCAAGTTCAAGGGCTACCAGCTCATTCTGGCCAGAGACGGTAAAAACGGAGGTATCGACCCCAATACGAAGAAGTGGAATGGGCTCATCCGGGAACTCCTGGAGATGGTATGGGATAAAATAAGATACATAATGATGAACTGCTTACCCTGTATTAATCACCAGTTATTGTTAGGATAATCAAGTCTTGTAGATTATGGTGGGCAGGGCATGCAGCTCGAATGGGAGAATCTATAACCATGTTCAGAGTATTGACTGGCAGACCCAGTGGGAAGAGAGATTGGAAAGACCCAGATGCAGATGGAAGGAAAACATTTGGATATACCTTATTGAAATAGGGTGTAATGAGGTGGACTGGATAGAACTAGCTCAAGATAGAAGTAGGGTGTAATGAGGTGGACTGGATAGAACTAGCTTAAGATAGGAATAAGGTGTAATGAGATGTACTAGATAGAACTAGCTCAAGATAGAAGTAGGGTGTAATGAGTTGGACTGGATAGAACTAGCTCAAGATAGAAGTAGGGTGTAATGAGTTGGACTGGATAGAACTAGCTTAAGATAGGAATAGGGTGTAATGAGATGTACTAGATAGAACTAGCTCAAGATAGAAGTAGGGTGTAATGAGTTGGACTGGATAGAACTAGCTTAAGATAGGAATAAGGTGTAATGAGGTGGACTGGATAGAACTAGCTTAAGATAGGAATAAGGTGTAATGAGGTAGAATGGATAGAACTAGTTCAAGATAGGAATAGGATGTAATGAGGTGGAATGGATAGAATTATATCATGATATATAAAGGTGGCCTACTTTTAAAGTGCGGCAATGAACATTTGAGTTCATAATGCCATAGAGGAAGTAAATATACCTAAGGGGGATGAACGAAAAAGAGAATGGTATAAGTCACAATGTAGAGCTTCAAATTTGTATGTATTCCTAAACATGATAAGTATAATTTAGATGAGCAGTCTGAGATGGGGTGATATGCCAGTATGGCAGTACCAAAACCATTTAGTAATTTTAGCATAATTGGCGCTCGTTCATAAATTCACTAGCACTAGTGGTTTGATTCCAATTATTATATTTAATTAATCTCCCTCACAAATTACTACCATATTAAATATGTCTTAACAGTTTAAACACAGAACTAGAAAAAAAAAATATTATGATTAATATCGAAAAACTACATTAGAAATACGGGAGCATCATTTGTGATGAACTGCTTTAATTCACTCTTTTTACGATATTTAATTTTAAAATGCCTTTTTTTTTAATCTTAGTTAAAATGCTCTGCCTTTCTTCAAAAATATTCTAATAAGTATTCTTGTTACCAACAAAAAAAAATTAATAGATCTTCTTTTGAAACAAGCGATTATTTCCATTTACTAATTACTACATCTACAATATTAGATTATTTTTTAAAGTAAGTGTTTGACGTTAAAGAAGACATGCAGGGGATAAACTGTTAGATTCGCAAAACTAAATATTATAATTAAATTGGTGGTTTGGACTTAGATTAGTTTCCAGGCTCACTCCACATAATATAATATTTATATTTTGGGGGAAAACAAAACATTTAAATTCACATTAACACACATAACTTTAAACCTGTTTGGAAACTACTCCTATTTTCCACCTCTACAAATTGTCTGGAGAGAGAATTTTTAGTTCAAAACTCTGTAAAACATTAACTCTTGGGAGTGAAATATTTAAAAGCAAGATCTTTTTTTTTTTCAAACAATTTTATATTTTTACTCTGGAAGTATACTTTTAACTCAATCTTTATCCTTGTATACTATATATAAAAGAAACTAATTAAAAGATTTATTTGCAAAATACCATAATTATGGAACGATTAGTAAAATAATTATTGCTACAAATAATATTCGTCATATTAGTTATATTTTTGATATAAAATCTTTTGGGGCTTTTAGCACAATAGTTGACTATGAACTGTTTTAAAAACATTTAATTTTAATAGAAATTAAATATAAATTATGACAATCCTACACAATTTTCACCATCCCTTCCCATTTTCAAAAATATATATTCAATATTTTTTGCTAAAGAAAGGTACGTTATGTCGTTAATGGAGTTGATGTTCAAATCACAAATATTGACTGCGAAACGGTGGAAAAAAGGATACATAGGATACATTTTGAATGTATGTTGTTTATTTCACATTAACCCTGTCCCGAACATTTGTCAGCACTAAATACGTGATTCATTTGTTTCAGAAAGCAGATATTGCAATATGTGACTTAACTATCACTTACGACCGGAGAAATGCCGTGGACTTCACTATGCCCTTCATGAATCTAGGTATACTTGGTTCATTATTATTATTATTATTATTATTATTATTATTATTATTAGCACCTTGTCTTACTACCCGTTCGGGTTATACGCACGCTAATGTGTAATGGTAGGGTGATTGTGAGATGAAATGCATGACCTACAGTTTAACGTGGGATCCGAACCACGGTGGAGGCCAGGAATTCCACACATTCACAAGTTGTGTATTAATACACGTCTTGTCAGAGGTGAAGGAAGGGTTTGACAATCAGATAAATCTGTGCCGGGACCGAGGATTGAACCCCGCACCTCCATCACAGAAGTCTGACACTTCACCCCTAGACCACCAGGTCACCTTACTTTGTTCAATCATTCGACTAACGCAAAAAGTAAATTACAATGAGGATGTTACAAATTGGACTGGTAAAATAGATAGCATTATTGGTTACTCTCAAGATCACTTCGATAACGAAATATTAAAATATCTCTATTAATGTCTGAAAGGACACAGACTAATATACTATGAGAAAATATACTCTTTCATATATTCTTTGTCTTGAAGTGGATAGATAAAGCTTTCCTCGCAGATAAGGTACCTAGTTACATTGTGACGTCTCCTATGGTATGTTTTGTGGTTATGTTATTTTGTGCCACCACGTTAGCTGACAAGTTATAACTTCTTCTTTCAGGTGGGATTGTGCCATTTCAATGGCTGAATTATTGATATATGTGTAGTTTGTGAAGCAATGATTTCGTTTAAATTCATTAAGAATTAATTTTATTGAATAAGAATGATTTATTTATTCCACGAATGAAAACTATGTTGTTTGATATCACACCCACTTCAGGGTATTTATTGAATTCTAACAAAATACTCAACCGGTAAGGCGATACCACCGACACATGACGTCACATCCTGTCCATATTCAAGCTGAGAGAATAGGGTCACAGGTAACGATGTTTTCAACACACCCCAAAAAATAGTATCCCTTCAGTTCATTATTGTTAAACAATGTGTTTGATTCAACCAAATTGAAATCAAAGTGAACAATGTGAACTACCATTCAATTAAAATGTTCAACCGAATTTAACATTGAAAGAAGTTGAAAGAGTTTCTATTTTTTTTATCAATGCGATTGTTAATTCAGGATGAGTCATCCAAATTAAACACGTGTAAACACGAATCTTGAACACCGAACACAGTTGCGTCGATGTATTGTTTGTAAACAGATTTTAGTGTATTGTGTCACAAAATGGTTTCTAAAAGAAATAACAATATTCAAATTAATTTTCATTAAATATCACTTTTATACTGGTAATTTCAAGACACTTAGATTTGATATGGGTATTCCTGAGCTCACAAAAAATATATTAATTTTAAAATAAAAATTATTCGCACTCATTGTTTGGCAGAATTAAACAAGATTATCAAATTAGTGAAACGTGGCACTGTAGAAAGATGACGTTTATGTGCCTAAATTATGTACAAATTGCTTTGAAGTCATTTTTAAGTGAACTAATTTGGTCAATTTTATTGAAATATGTAAACATTCACCTTTCAATTTCATTGTTTCAATTTTGTTGAATTAACAGCATTGTTCAATCAAAGTGAGCCTTGTATTTTTGCCTTAATCTTAACTTAGTATAACGATTCAATTAAGTATGCCTTTTATTCTACCCAGGCTAAGTCGTTAACATATTTGTGTAAGGTGTACATAATACATCTCTCTACCCTTGACAATGCATACAATCAGGTATAAACTGGAGCTAAAGTAAACTAGAATTTCATACGTCTAAAGTATTACGTTTCCGATGTATCATTGTCTATATTCATGAAATGTGATATTTTACCCTACATGACTAAAACAATTTAGGGTGTTCTAAAACAAAGTGTTTAGGAAATATTCAGTCCTAAAAGGGATGAGGCTACTTGGGAATGGGGGAGGTTGAATAATGATGAGTTACATACCCTATACTCATCACAAGACTTTGTTTGGATAATTAAGTCTCGTAGATTACAGTGGGTAGGCCATGCAGCGGGAATGGTGGAATCTTGAACCTTGTTTAGATTACTTACTGGGAAACCCCATTGTGAAGACCTAGACGCAGGTAGGAGGATAACATTAGAATGGACCTGAAATAGATAGGGTGTAATGAGGTGGACTGGATAGAACTAGCTCAAGATAGGGATATGTGGTGTACTTTTGTAATTGCAGTGATTAACTTTAAATTATTAATGCCTTAGAGTAAGTACAGTTCATTAAAAAGAATATATATATATATATATATATGTTTTAAACCAATTTACACATCCACGTGATTCTCATTATGAGACAAGCCGAAAGCGTAATACAACGAATGTCGTCTGATGTTTAGTTTGCGAGATGGGTGGCACCACCTTTTGGAGTACACACACACAAGACATCCCCTCCATACCCAATCCACATCCCTGAAAAATGCATATCTAACCTCTCTCGTATATAGAGTACGGCAGAAATATATGACGGTTTTTCAAGTGTTATAACTTTAGTATTTTCGAACAAAAACATTGTTTACATTTTGTCACTAAATTCAGCATATTTTGCCATTGTTATTCACACCATGAAACCATTTTTAGAACACAAGCTATATATGGAAAAGAACGTCTTGCAAATGTCTGCTGAAGTCTTGTTCTGAAGTCAGTCATGACAACACGAAGCATAAAACATATGAAGTATATATACCGTATTTGAACGTGTTACTAGCCGGGGACTCTAATAATTATTGTTTGGGTATAAAGTAAAGTTGTTAATAGTTGCCGGGGCTACTATTAGTTTAAATATGCTAACCGTACCCTTGAGTTTTACGCCCAGCTAAGGGGTAAAGTTTAGAAAACATTCCTAGTTACGAAGGAAGACTGTGTTATGCCGGGATCACGATCAACTTAAACTTAACTTAACGTAACTTAACGTAACTTAACGTAAAGAACCTCCTTGTGTGTTTAAATGGAGGCGATCACGATGCAATTAACTAAACGTTGACTTGCAGTTAACTTAACGTATGAGATGTCCTGAGAGGTCTTTTACTTTACTTTACGTTACTTGAAGGGAATCACGTGATCTAGCCAGCCAATCATTATGCGAGTGACGTCATCAGGGATATTTAGTAACTCATTTGTTGGTATTATGACTAATGTTTACTCTTTAGCGTAAGTTCTAGTGATCAGACATTGAAACAAAGTAATTAAATTAAAATAGGAAAGCTAAATTTATCAAAAAAAGTTTAGTAAAAGATATTTATTAAATCGATTGAAAACTATAAACATTCATAAATCATCACTATACATCTAGTACAAATCACAGCTCATACTCGATAATGAAGATGTTTGGCTCAAGTTGTTACGTTAAGTTACGTGAATCGTGATCACACATACGTTAAGTTAACTTTAAGTTAACATTACGTTAAGTTACGTTAAGTTAACGCTAAGTTGATCGTGATCCCGGCATAAGTCTGGTGTGTTTCCTCCGCAGGTATCAGCATCTTGTTCAGCCAACTTCCCAAGGAAGCTCCAAACGTGTTCTCGTTTCTCAAGCCCTTCTCTTTCGACGTCTGGCTGTGCATGGCCACAGCTTACCTGGGCATATCTATCATCCTCTTCGTTCTTTGCAGGTAACAACGACGTACCAGTAACTGGGGAGATAAAGGTGTCTGATACCTCTCCATCCGATCACATAGTGCTCATCATTGTACTTGTAATTAGTTACTGAGTGAGAAACTCCCGCGCAGACGCTCAGCTATGATACAATATTTAATTCTATGATGCGTTATTTCAAAATATCGTTCATGCTAAAATACAGTCAAAATATTCCAACAAGGCTCTTTTTTCTTAACAACTCTATAGTATGAGTTATATTACTTTAAATAATGTGGGGAAATGTGACATTAGCTCATTTTCAACCGATTTTTAAGCATATTTGTGGAGCTATTAGACCTGGCTTTATGAAAAAGGGTTCTAGATTTAGCCTTACTCAAAGAAACAATAATTTTTTGTTAATTGAGAACTAGCAGCGAGCTTTCCTCTTCACCTTCAGCTAAGAAGTTTCCTTTCCCCTCTTTCTTATTGACATGACAAAGGTTGGTTGTATGTAAAAGGTGAAAGGGAGTATAAGCTTAGACAGAATAGAGAAGTAGTTTCAGAAAACAGAACAGACCATTGTATTTTAAAGCCTTGAGGTCTGACAGCTATTGTTAGTTTTTCTCGATGACCTAGGTGACCGCCTTAATATAGGCTACCGCGTTTATCAACTGGTGTGCCACGAAGGATCAGCAGGTGTGTCACAGGTTTTTGGGGGAAGTTTGAAAAAAAATAGAGAGAATTTTAAGGAATAAAAATAAATAGTTGAGAATCCATGCTCAACATTATTTTTAAAAACATCATAATGTTTGGAATTCTAACTGTTTAACTTTTAAAGACAATCTTAAACCTCATTCCCATAGACGTCAATATAATATTTGTTTTATTAAATGATAAAATCTCCCCTTAAAAAAATGATGATGTGCCTTGAATATTTTAATGTATTTTTCATCGTGCCATGAGTTTTAAAATGTTGAAAATATCTGGCGTAACACATAAACAGCGCACTACCATTTTAAATATGTCCACGTGTGAGAGACATTTTTACAAACGTTTTAACCTTATTTGTTTATGGATTCACTTTAATGGAAAACTAATCACAAATATAAAAAGGGTATACATAAATAATTGGCCCTGCCTTACATATTACAGTAATATAGACGATATGATGTGATAACGTAATCAGTGAAGAAAGATACATTTCCTAAAAGGTACACAAGAACAATACAGAGTACACGATTTGGTCATTACAAACTATGTTGATGGTGATTTAGGAATTGGACATTTTTAAATAATACCCAGCTTCGTTAACATTAAATGTGTAAAAAATATATAGTTGATTGGGATGCTGTAGAAACACGTGAATTCATCAGCTCAGTGACTGATTCACAAAAAACGGGATGAAATGTTAACAGAACTGGGATAAATAAAGAATCAAATAGAAATGATATATATAGTGAGTGAATTGACTGACCAAAATAGCATCCAGCAGTGGCTGGACTATATTTGACAACTGAATGTTTAGAAAAAAAAAAGTTGGTTTATTTCATTCAACTCCTGATAGCCATGAAATATTGAATGAAAGAGTGGATCGTGTTTCTGTTTGATCGTTCGAACGGAATATTAATAACTCGAATATGTTTCATACATTGTATTTTTTATAAGTTTGCTTGACAAATTATACGTATATCACTAGACACTGAAAGTGCTAAAGATTCCCAATTAGTTATCAGAATATGTGATATACTATGAACAAATTTGAAAAATGATAATTTATAATTGTCTCGTGAAATGTTGGTTCATATTTCTGGTCACTTATTCAATTCCAGCCTAACTACCTTCATAAATAGGTTAGCAGACCTTCCAGATTTTAATGTTCTACTAAATTCACTCTTTTTCATTCATGAGTAAATACCAATGTATCACTATTATTTAAATCTAGTACTATATGTCTTTAAGTTTAGGAATAGAATTATAGGTTTATTTGTGCTCTATATTGTGTAGTTAAATCTATTTTTGTTCTAAAATACACATAATATAGCTGAAATTAACAAACGAAAATATAAATAACATAATATAAGTAAATGTTCTCCTTTCATAAAGAAACAACTTATTAAAAGATGTTCCTTTCCATGTTTCCTAACAATTTCGGATGTTCAACTTTAACATGAAGTGAACTATTTTCTAATAAATATTTAATCAGAAAGCCTTTTACATATGTGTAATTATAAATGTGTTATTTAATCATATATTATACATGGTTTGTATAAAAATTTAAAAGCAGCCAGCCAGTAATTTAACTCTAAGACTGTAACTTATAGAGTTTAACAATAGTAAATAATTTTTACTTGGCAATTTTACTAATTTAACAAAATTATAACGCTGTGTAATAACTCATTATTTTATTGATATAGTAGAACTGTTTGTTTTGGTATATTTGTTGCTAAATTCTTATTTAAAATTATGATATGTTTGTACAGTCAAGCTTAGAAAAATATTAGAAAAAGAAGTTACAACTTTTGTGCTCAGAATCTCTCTAAAACTATTATATTAATACATGTTTCTACGTACTTAGCCAATATTATTGTGATATCTTGCATAGAATGGTGTCGACCCATTTACTCGGATGAAATAAAACTATATTGATTATACAAACACAATCATGAGGTAATATGTGGTTTTATTTGTAAGCTTCAAGCTTTCAATGTTGTAGCTAACCCAGCAGGCCAAACCATAGTTTTTTAGGAGGGAGTCCTGATTATTATTATCCTCATGAACCCATCTGACCGGTAAAATTAAGCTAAAAACACATTCTAGTAATATTGATACCATATTTACAGCTGCAAGTTTGGTGCAATCAATGTTACTTCTTCTTGCAATTTGCTAGACTGTTTACATTTAGACAAGAGTTGTTATATCCAAGCTGTCAGTTTTTGGAGAAGAATAGTTATAAATTTGACGTGATGACCAGTCTGGTAAAATTAAGATTCGCAAAACAATTTTTGCATAAAACATATGCCACAAGCATATGGAATTGGACTAGAACTTTTTCCTTTCATTTGAAAGGTTTATAGTCTAATGCCACTATGCGTATAGCAGACATTCAAGAAATGTGAGACTACTGTGTGTGTGTAATATTAAATTCAACTTATATAATGGAACAACAACTTATTTATGTTGGCCAAAATATTCTTTGTTGTAAAAACTATAAAAAAAAATTACCGGGTCTTAGCTTGCACATAGTTCAACCCCACCCTGAGGATTCGTTTTACTATCTCTTAATAATTAAATTTACATTAATGTTATTAAATAATTCGGCCAATGAGAATCAAGGTCAGGACTCTCCTTCTAGAGGCTAGCAACGGGCGTCTACGTAACAGATCCAGAAAACCAACTCCATACTCTTCTTATTTTAAGCATCGCGTCTTATAACCCGTTCGGGCTATATGCTTAAGTACTAGTTAGTCTAACGCGTCAGGAATTGGTAAGATTGAATTTAGAGGAAGTGAACCCGCATTTGCGTCGAGGGAGATTGCATAATCATTTAGAGAAAGCCAACCCCAATTCACCCAACCAAGATTTGAAAATCGATCTCCCCGTCTTAGGCAGTCTAGCTCAACTCGAAACTAGCGCACTAGCTAACTACTCCACCGAGGCTGGTCTATACACTCTTTAATCTTATAAATCATAATTGTGACTATCTATAAAATACAACTTTATAGATACACTTTTTTAAAATTCAAATTAGAAAGCGCATATTTTTTAGCTATATAGAAACATAATTATTTTGTGTATTTTAGTAAAAAGTACCATGATTAATGACCTTAATAACGCAGTTCCTGCGCTAGGTTTATGCCAAGGATTAGCTTAATCTTTCTTAATTTAGATTTTTTTAAATTATGATTCTGAAATAAAATATTATTTATCAAAAACTCGTAAGTTTAAATTATAAATGTGAGACAAAGTCACCAAATAATGCTGATCCAACCATATTGAAACAATCGATGTTTCAACTTGATTTAGTTCATAATTTGGTTGAATTATTATGAATTTATTTTATTTTAAATTCAAACGTGCACTTTATTAAAAGTAAATTTTACAAAATTGCCAACATCAAAGATTCCGATGGCTCTCATAGTTATTAACGCCCATCAAACTGATCTTTGCTACTTAAGAATTTTGCAAATTTTCAAGCTCAGCCAAAATTATGTATAAAAAAGTTGATAAAGAGGTATACAAATGTCTATGTTACGAAATATGTTAGATTTTTTACTCCCAAACAAACTAATTTCAGAATAGCCTTTTCTGGCAACCGTGTAGCTTGTATGAAAGTTAAATAAACTCAAAATCATAATTTTGTAAAGTATTTCCCGCATTTACAGAAAGCCAAATAAGAATGTGAGTAGCTATTTTGGGAATTTTCGGGTGGACAAAATGAATTTCTTTTATTTGAATTATATGTAAATAGTATGTTAAGTTTAAATCTCAGCTTTTACTTAACGATTTCTCACGACGCAGGAATTATATGACCCTACTGATGATAAAGTACATCTATCTATTTATATAGGATTGTATATTATGACCCAGAAATCAAATTTACATTAATTTAAGATCTGAGTGCATTTGATTTTGATCCTGGATTGAGGCGACAAGTATGAGCACAACAAGACATGAATGAAACAAAATCTGATAACAGTTCAAGTGTTTGTAAAACAAGCATTAAATGACCAGTCTACAACCAGTCGCATCCGCTTGTCGGATTCGCGCTCGTAAGATTGTCTGTCTACAATAACACCTGCAAGCGCAGTCGCATGTTGGAACTGTTGGAATCGCTCGTCAGGAGGAGATGAACATGTTGTGTTTATGTAGTTGGATTGGCTTGCATTCATTCAATAAAAAACAAATATAGATGTACTACAATATTCAACTAAAGTAATTAGTTAATTGGTCAAGCATAAAAGTTCTTGAAAGATGTAGTAAACGGTATTACATTTTAAATTATTTATAAGAATAATAATTTAATACATATTTTTAATGTATTCACTATCGATAATATTTAACTCGTGTGTTTAAAATGTAGTATTACTTTGATGATGGAATTGGTTGAGATTACGTTTACAGATATTTTATTGTAGACAGTCTTTGCTTGTCCAGAAAACAAACACAGCACGTCTTGCGAGTGCGCTTTACGAATACGTGAACGACAAGCGTGTGCGGCTGGTTGTAGACCGGGCATAGGTCAGGGTTGCTTTATTGGACCCCCTAAGAGTGGGTTCTGGATCTGTGACGCGGGTGTGACCGTAGCCCCAACAGACCCGACTAACCGTAGTTTGTTGTGGGTGTCAGGCTGACCCCCTACGAGTGGGACAACCCTCATCCGTGCGACCCGGATCCCGAGGAGCTGGAAAATTCCTTCAACATGCTCAACTGTCTCTGGTTCTCTATTGGCTCACTGATGGCTGCAGGCTGCGACATACTACCCAAGTAAGACACACTTCACAGAAAATTCGGGTCACATTTTCACGAGCAAAACGTGGACATGCCAGAATGTAAACCCCATCCGAGAGTAGGCTATATTTTATAGATTAGCCACACTGGCACCTTAAACTGTAAGTCCACCGTTATAATATTGCTATGAAACAAATTATCTTCCATTGATACTTAATATATTTTGGTAATTAAGGATGTTACCTACATGTGACGTCACGGCAGGTCAAGATAATATTTTCCATGGTGATGAATCAACGTTTTATCCAGAGAGTTTTAAAGATATAACGTTAAAACAAAAACCATTCTTTCTTAAATAATTTTAAAAATTATTCTACAATGCTATAAATTATTTTTATCTTGAATTAGTTGTTTTGTAAATGACTTGCTTAAAAATCCTCTATAATATAGGCACGAAATTGTCCTTTAGGAGTCTTACTGCCAGAATGTAGTTTAAAAAAGTCCATTGAAGCTAATTTTTATCTCGAATAGAAAACAAGAAAAAGCAAATCAATATTTTCAAGGTTCAAATGGTATAGTGACTGTTAACTAGTCAGAGAACAAGGGGAAGGGTTGTTAATATTATATAAACAAGAAAGTGCTTAAGTGCGTCAAGTTAAAATGCAACCCGCTTGGCAAAATAGCTTCGAAATCTTAAAGAAGGTAAACGTCGTTAATAATATATTCTATGCCCATCACAAAGCGACTAAACTAAAATATTTAAAAATAAATCGCTATGGTCTGCGACAAGTCACCGACTCTAAACTATTTGATAGAAGTCAAAATAAGAAGTGTTTTGAAATAGGGGTCAAACTAAATGTTTCATTGCATTTAAGGGGCTAAAACTAAAAATGTCAACATCAAAACGCTTACACCCGATGAATGATAAGTTGAGTAGCATACACTTTTTCAAAATATGGTCCTCTTCTAGAATGTAAGCCATCTGTTGGCCGTCTGATGAAAGAATGTCAAGACTTATCGTGAGCAAAGTAAGGTAAGAATAAGTCATGTAAGTTTTCGCTAAGCTTTGCATGGCATTCGTTGATTAATATAGCATTGGCCTTTTAACCTGCATTGTATGTAGTAACCTCACCACAACACGTGTGATGACTTGACATGATATTGAACAATTTAGGTACACACTTTTTTTTTTTTTTTCTAAGTTTGTTTAATATCTATGAAGATCCAAGTAAAGCTCGGTACAATATTTCAATTGTCTTTTTAAAGGAAATTAATGAGTATATAATTTTAAATTTTAAATGTATTTTTCAAATAATTAAATCGGTTTACTTGATAAAATTATATTTGACGTTATATGGAGCGGTTTATGACTTGATTATTGCTAATATTTACTAGAGAATAATATAAAAAATAAAAAGCTTCAAAATTTAAGATACATAAATGAACCTAAGCCTAATGTGAAAAACACAAATTCTTAGCCAAAATGAAGTGTTATTAAAAAATTAAAAACTTTCATTAATCTGTCAATTTTACGTTTTTAAATTTCTCCTTATAGAAACACTAAACGTATATATTAATATTTCTTTATTCACGAAATAATAAAAAAAAGGCGTCTCACAACAATATTTCCTTCCTTGTTTGGACTTAAATAATACTAAATGTTCCAATAAAAACTAAATTGCAAACTGAGTCGATTCCTCCCTGCTTAGAACTCAAGTAACTAATCTTCTGGCCTATGGCACTGGTTATGATTCAACCCCTCCTTACCAACCCTCTGATGACTAACAAAGACGCCCGGTGACCGGCGTCTCTTTCAGAATGTCACCGTTCGAGTGGAAGATCACCCAGCCCAACAAAGGTCAGCCCCAAGTTCTGGAAAATAACCAGACTTTCCACAATTGCGTCTGGCACAACATGGGTTCGCTAATGCAGCAAGGATCTGACATAGCACCACAGTAAGTAGGAACCCATTAGATATCATCCAATAACATGTCCCTACACGATCGTTAGATCCCTGTGTTGATGAACAAAATGGAATCCACATCCACAATGTATCAATTCGTAACCGTATCAATAAACCCATATAATTCATAACGGAATAATTTTAATGTAATCCATAAAATTGCATAAATTTGTTCTACTATGAGTAACTGTGAGGTGAGTATTATTTATTTACTTATTATATGGCGTTATGTATTCAGAAGTTAATTTCCACTCTTACAGTAAACCACCTATCCTTTTCTTGAGATACTTATATCCAGTCCCTCTCATTACACCCTATCCCTATTTTGAGCTAGTTCTATCCATTCTACCTCATTACACCCTATCTTTACTCTGCGCTAGTTCTATCCAGTCCACCTCATTTCACCCTATCCCTGTCTTGAGTTAGTTCTATCCAGTCCACCTCATTTCACCCTATCCCTGTCTTGAGCTAGTTCTATCCAGTCCACCTCATTACACCCTATCTCTTTCAGGTACATTCTAATCTTATCCTATCATCTGCGCCTAGGTCCTCCCAATAGTCTCTTCCCATTGGGTTTGCTAGTCAATACCCTGAACATAGTTCTAGATTCTCCCTTTCCTGCTGCATGTCCTGCCCATCTTAATCTACGAGACTTAATTATCCTAACAATGCCTTGTGATGAGTACAGGGTATTTAACTCGTCATTATGTAACCTCCTCCACTCCCCAGTAGCCACTTCATCTTTTGAATTATTTATTTCCTAAATACCTTATTTTCGAACATCCTACATTTGTTTTCGTCGTGAAAGTTGAGACCATGTTTCACACTCATAAAGAACAACCGGTAAAAATGTTGTTTTTTTATATTCTGAGTTTTACATTTCTTGATAGCAAGCGAGATGTCAACTATTTACTTACTGAGTAATAGCATGCATTTCTAGTATTAGAAATAATATTGATAGACGAAAACAAATATGTAGGCTTATTTATTTTCCTTGACATTTATTCTGCACTAAGCTCGCGTTCACAATTTCAGACAAAATAAATACTATTTACAGTGACTTTTCTTTTATATAAAAACATGAGAATAGATTATAGGTGGTTGTTTGTAGCTCGAGTCACGTTTATAACCGCAATCCGCGCTTTAATCCCATTTCTATACTGTCAACGCAAGGTTCTAACGATAGTCTACTTGTTTTAATAACTTGGAAAGACCATCTATTGGAATCTGTCGAATCATTGGTCAGTTGCTGATAATCAAAAACTCAACTAGATTTGCCATTCTATCAACTGTCATGGATGTATTCAACCCAACGCTGTTGGAGTTAATCCTTGTGTAAGTAAACTTTATATTATTTTAAATACTTTTAAATATGTTCAATCAAGGATTTATTTGTCTTTAAAACCATCCATTTATAAAGCTCATAAATTGAAAAAATAATAGGTCAAAGTCTTTGTTCAAACAACATTATTGGAAATCAATCTTATTGTTCAAAATGATTTAAGAAGAGTTTCTCTCGTCCTCAAGGATAAACGTACTACCATAATTAATTAGCCATTCTAAATGTTTCCAAGCCCTTTAAGAAATCAAAAGACAAGTTAGTATCGCATAAAAATCATATCGCTTTTAAGCAATGAACCCTTAGAGTTATCGTCCCTATTTCATAATTAAAAAAAAAAGTTTTATAAATATAGTTACGTATGATCATAACTTTTGAGAATAGTTTCATCTTATTCAGCCATTTTAAATTTTGATGATAGAGTGCACCCAGTTAATATGGATACTAAGAATAAAATCATGAGCTATTGATTTATATTTCGATTAATATGCAGAATGAATTTTGCTTCTCCCCAAAAAATGTTCCCACATTATTTTAACACGACTGTATTTTTTATTATTTCAAAATAATGTATTATAATTTATAAAATCTATAGATATAGGGTTATACATGAAGAAAGTTAAACTTATCTTGAAAGTGTATCAATTTTTTCCTGTTAAATTTGAAAATCATGTCTGAAGTTAATCTTTTGTTTGAAAAGGAAAGTCTTGTCGCCGTTAAGGACTCAAAATGGCTCCTAGTGACTGTTCAAGACTTACAATGGCTCCTAGTGGCTGTTCAGGACTTACAATGGCTCCTAGTGACTGTTCAGGACTTACAATGGCTCCTAGTGACTGTTCAGGAGTCACAATAGCTTCTAGTGGCCGTTCAGGACTTACAAAGGCTTCTAGTGGCCGTTCCTGACTTACAATAGCTTCTAATAACCGTTCATGACTTACAATAACTTCTAATGCTCGTTCAGGACTTACAGTAGCTTCTAATACCCTTTCAGGACTCACAATGAGTGGATACTAGTGATTGTTCAGGAATTAAATTCGCTCCTAGTGGCCGTTCATGGCTTAAAATGGCTACTAGTGCCCGTTCAGGACTAGGAATAAATGGCTCCTAGTGATTGTTCAGGAATTACAATGGCTCCTAGTGCCCGTTCATGACATAAAATGGTTCCTAGTGACTGTTCAGGACTTACAATAGCTTCTAATGTCCGTTCAGGACTTACAAAGGCTTCTAGGGGCCGTTCCTGACTTACAATAGCTTCTAATGCCCGTTCAGGACTTACAATAACTTCTAGTGCCCGTTAAGGACTTACAATGACTCCTAGTTGCCGTTCAGGACTCACAATAGCTCCTGGGGTTAGCTGCTCTTCTCTGTATCTGTGAATTATAAATCCTACATCTATCCTTTTGCAAATGTAAGCTACCGTTTTGTTCTCAGCATTTCATACGACTTAGTGTAAACTATTAGTGCTGTGACTTCTATTCAAAGATGTCAGCTGAAACAATCCGGTCACTAGCAAGCACGCCATTGAAAATGTCCACGCCTCTCCTCAGGGCCGTGTCAACCAGGATGTTGGCCGGAATGTGGTGGTTCTTCGTCCTCATCTTGAACGCATCGTACACCGCCAACCTGGCGGCCTTCCTCACAACAGGAAGGATAGAAGAGACCATCACAAGCGTGCAGGAGCTCGCGGATCAGACCAAAGTCAAGTACGGTGTCATGGAGGGAGGAGCCACCGCCGGATTCTTCTCGGTGAGAATATTTTCACGCATAATGAGTTCCAGTAAAATGGACTGTCTGATAAATATCGGCCAAGCCTTCATTTTAGACTGTTAATCCTATTTTAATATTTTTTATATACAGATGTTTCACAGATAATATATTTCGTGTCAACTACCATTGCTGAGAATCTTATGCTTAGATTAAATTCGCTCTTGACCGATTATTCATTATTAGTTTTTTCCTACCAATACAAAAGCTTGCAATTTATCGAGTAAATTGATTCTTTTCCCCGCATTTACTAAATAACCAGTTTACAAATTCATTTTTTTTTTTCAAAAGTATTTTACTTTATTTAGCTTCTTTACATATATTGATAAATTGTATATTCAAATAAGATAGACGAAATTGGTAACAAATACAATTTTGGTTAAATATTTTCGACTGTTATAATATTGCATTCAGAATATCAAAATTTAGAATTGACAAGCGAGATGATAAAAATTATACCAAATGAAAGCTAACGTAACGATACATATCAAGTCGAGATATAAACACATTATTTGGTACAAATGTAAGGCTTTTGATCATAAGCATATTGATCTCACCATGTTAACGCCAAATAGATGATAATAACCATTGTGGTTATAGCACCGTACCTTTCAAGGTGAATGGAGTGTACAAGATTGGTTAAAAACTCTGACTGTGTGACTATTTAAGTTATTGCTAAGGTAATTGAAGAAGATGATAACTTGGTTTATAATAATAATAATATTTAGCACTGTGTCTTACTACCCGTTCAGGTTAGACGCTTAAGTACTAATTACTCAAATAGATTAGGCATTGGGAAGGTTGAATTTAGAGGAAGTGAACGCGCATTTGCGTGGAGGGAGAGTGGAAAACAATTTAGGAAAAAACACCCCTAGTTCACCCGACCAAGATTCGAACCTCGATCTCCCCATCCTCGGCGGTCGAGCTCAACACGACTAGCGCGTTAGCCAACTACGCCACCGAGGCGGGTTAACTTGGTTTATAGTACTGCATATTAATACCCGTTTGGGTTATACGATTTTTCAATAATTACACTAATGGTTTTAGGTATTAGGAAGGCTATATTTAGAGGAAGTGTACCTACATTTGGGTGGAAGGAGAATGTAAAATAATTTTGGAGAAATCACCCTCATCACATCCAACCAAGATTCAAAACTAAATAGCCTCATCATAGGCAATTTAATCTACTGTGAGAGTAGCACCTTAGGCCATGTGGCCACCTAAATGGGTTAGATGATAGCTAGTGTGTTTTTTGGCTAACCTAGTGAACATGGGCACCAGAGAAAAGATTATTATAGCGTGTTATTGGTGATTTTTATGTATTAAACTTCGAAAAGTATAATCTACAATAAATACTGCATGCCTTTGATTTATTATTTTTTTACCAGAAATTAATTGACTTGATACAATCTTGTGGATTGTAGTTTTGTTTCAATAACGTTGTGTGCATATTTTAAGTCTATTTTGAAATTAGATTAGACTAAACGTACAAATAAGGGCTTAGAGTGCCAAATAAAAATATAACTTATAATCGAATCCTCTTGTTTTCTCCTCAGAAATCAGACAACCCATTGTACCAACGCATCTGGGTACAGATGGCACAAGCCAAGCCATCCGTATTCGTCAAAAGCAATGACGAAGGAGTGGCCAGGGTGAGAAAAGAAAGGGGTAGATTTGCTTATTTCATGGAGTCCTCGAGCATCGGCTATCAGATGCACAAGTACTGCGACCTCATGCAGGTCGGCATGGAGCTTGATTCCAAGAGTTATGGCATAGCCCTCCCCTTAAGTGAGTCACGTGGTCGTTTGGTAGAATAATAAATGTATCATTGTGTGATTTTACAAATACTATACCCGGCCCCGTGCACCTGGATACGAACCTAGGGATCCCGGGCTCGGGACCCGGCTGGTATCTTGTGTAATTTTCAACCAAAAGGGAATCATCCCAACGGTCAACAAGGCTTGGTAAATTAGACTTAAGTTAGGTTTAAGATGCCCACTGGTCCACACCTACGTAATCACTACCATCCCATCCTCTCATTGCGGGTACGACGTGTAGACAACCTCCTGTGTACCCTGGGTACCTATGTACCTCTGTGCCACCAGAGCGGCTAATAGTCTACATACAGGCGAAAGAACTGGATGTCATGTTTATCCCGGTCAGTAATGCAAATTTTTTTTAAAAACAAGCATTACGATATGTTGCTGTGTGACAGCTCCAGCTCCTCTTTGTTGTAATCTGTTAACGTTGTCCAGGCTTCCTTAAGAAAGGCAGGAGGAGGGCAACGTATGACTTCCAACAACATCCTCCGTCTAGCTATCTTAAATATAGAGCTGACACAACGCCCAGACCCCTGGACGTTAATTCAATACTATGAAGGGGTAAACCCGCATTTTACAAATAATACACTATTTTTCGGCCACGCTGGAAATCAAACCCAGGACCTTTGACTTGGTATGCAGACACGCTGACATGCAGACATGCAGACAGACCGACTGAGCTAAGGCGTTGGATTGGGAATGTACTGTAAAGGTCGAATTCGCTAATGTTCTTTAATGCAACTGAATATCCTGTCCAAAATATGATTCCATTCCTGGTATATTTCAATTTGGAAACATAGTATAAGTATAAACCCAATTATTGTAAGATATAAACTCTTACAGTTGGCCAGCACAACAAATCAACCACTGCTCGCTGTAGCTGTATTTCTGATAGGTATAAACTAGCGGATAATCTCACACGTCCATCGTGGACTATGCCTTAAATTTTTTAGTGATATTTGATCCTGGCTATGAGACAAACTCAGATAGTTCACTAGTAGTACATTGGCGTATTAAGCCTATGATTTTAGGTTTTATTCCAGTATCCATATGTCAAGTTTCAACAAAAATAAACTAAACAATATTCATGAACGGCCCCTAATTTTAATGCTATGAATATTTCCCTTGTAATATTGAAGTGGTTTTCATTGTAACATTATTTGCCACCCTACCATGTATTTCCCTATATTTTTCTAATCTTTGTAAATAGTTTCCAATTTATTTACGTTTGAAACACGCTGTGTCGCCGGCGTGACAAATAATATACTATTTACATCCATTCAAAAAAATAAAAGAACGGAAGGAAGAACGTCTAACACTGTTTTAAATCATTTAAATAAGGAATTTTGACCTAAGGAAGAACACTTACCTTTTATTAAACATATTAATTATCCTTCTAAGAAGTTTGTTGACTCTTCTATTTATTTTCAATGTCGGCCATGATTTATTTCAAGGCATGCGCGGATTTGGTAAAACAAGTGAGTGGCGGGTCTCGCGATTGTAAAAGAAGTGAGAAAAGAAAAAGAAGACGTGATGTAAATATCTCCTAAACTAGCGCGCGTTTCAATTTTGACAGATAGAAATAAACATTTTAATTCTTTTAAGAAACATTGTTCATATTCATTGACATATATTTCAATATTCATATTAAATTTGTATTTTATTTTATATTCATCTCTAGTCCATAGCCAACTTTTATCTTTTGTTTTAATTTATTAGTTTTCTCTTTGAACTTGGAAGAATATAGAACGTCTTTAAATTTGATTCTTGGAACATTTTTGAAGGAAATTAGGGTCTTAAAGTGTGGAACCAAATTGGCGTCCTTAAAGTATGAAACCAAATTTGTGCGGTTCCTTGATAAATTTATTTTAAAAGTGGAAACCTGTTTCGAAAGGGGGATATTAATATATCAATGGAAAGCTGAGTGTCCAAGGAAGAACTAGAGCCTATTTGTATTCGAAAACTGTGGATCATTTGTAATTAAGAAGAGGAAACAAATTTCTTACATTTTGCTGTTTCAACACAGCATATTTTTCGTGGTGAGATCCAGCCAAAGCTTCATCTATAAATATAAAAATATATTTATTTATTTTCTTTTATCATCAAGAATCCAGGAATAATATAAAACCTTTTAGAAAGAAAAAACTAAATATATTCAGACACTTGATTAAATCCAATATTTTATTTTATGTAAAAATATTAATGCCATTGATTTTTTTTAACAATACTAAATATTTATTTTTGTTGTTTTACTCACAACTCCATATATCATATATGCTTAGCATATATATTTTTTTCTTTTTTGCTCTTTTATTATAAACTCCTAAATTTAACCATGTTCAGAGATTATTATTTTAATTGATTAATTTTGTTTAAGAATGGATGTAATACATTTATTTTATTTTTATTTTGTCATGTTAGAATTGTATTTACTTGGAATTCCATAGGTAGGTTTGGTATGTGGTAACAAGAAAACAATAATAATAATAGCACACATAAATTTCAATAATTGTTTTTTTTATTGTAATTTAAAATTAGTACATTTCATTCAATGATCCATTTTATTTCAATTGTTCATGTTTTATTTTAAGTATTCTTTCAACTCTTGTAGGGACTTACAGCACACCATTGTTGTAGGTAAGGTAGTGTCATTATAATTAACCTTGTAATATCCAGGTAAACGTTCCCGAGCACACCCAGTGGTCTCGAGTATTGAGAGTCATCGTGTTTCTGTCAAAGTTAGCCGAGCTGAAGTTTATTTATTTTATTTGTTTTTTTTTTCTTTTTATTATTCTTTCTCCTAGTTCCTAGGAGTGGCGCCCAATATACTTAAATTTATTCATCTCGACGTAACCTTTTGTTGAATAAACATTATATTTTTATTATATCATTGCCCATGCTGGCTTTAACACTAAGTTATTTTTTCTATATCACAATATTTACATTATTTTAAGAGAAATAATTACTATCAAGTAAAATACATATCTTATAGTGAAAGAATAACTCCCTATGATACTATCTCTTTAATAATATTCAATGATCAATTTTTTGCAAGCTCTAGTCTACTTATAAAAAAATTATATTAATTGATAATTTCTCTCGCAGACTCACCATATCGATCTCTCATCAACAAAGCTATATTGGAACTTCAAGAGTCTGGAAATTTAAGCAAAATAAAAACCAAATGGTGGGAAAAGGCCGGAGGAGACTGCTTTAAGGTAACTTAACAAAGATAACTTTTATTTGTATTTGTTATTACTATGTTTTTCCCCCTAGGATCTTCTTATAGCAGTGAACTGCAGATTAGTTATATCGCATACTATAGGTCAATAATAAATATTAGAGTGAGGGAAATGTGATTTTAGGAAGTAGTTTAGTGCAGGTTATACGTATATTGCATGAGTAAATAAGTGTATATTATCATATATTAATACAATCGCAGATACGGCACTTGTTTGCAAAATGGGTTGATTTATAAACAGAAGATGAATTTGACATTGTTGTGAGAAAGAATGTTTTACCCTCAGCCTCTGTTTATCCATAAAGTAGTGTATAGTTTGGCGGTCATATTGTCCACTGTGGTATTATCCAGATGTCACTCCAGAGTTGGTTCTTTCTAGATGGGGAGTTGAGGAGGAGTCGTGTGGTGTGGTAACCTTAGTTCCTCAGCGGTGATTCTCAGGACTTGGAGATCCAGGGCATCTCTTCTAGTTTTATTAACTTGGCTTTTGTGAATGGGATGTCTCCTTTACAGTGGGTGCAGAATCGTGCGCTATATGTGCATCTGGAGTAAGAGATGGTTTCGGACCTCCAAAATAGATCTTGCTGCTTGACTGTGGACAAAGGGGTTTTGGAAGGATATGCGTCAAAACTCACAGACAGGAGTTTCTGCTGCAGTCTAGGATCTTGAAGAGAGTGCATATGTTGTTTCCTTGGGTGTTCTTATGGGTGTAGGGAGGATCCTATGGTGTAGGGGACTGCTAGGGGGAGAATAGTCTGAGCGCTCATTTCGAGGGAGTACTGAGTTTGGGACTCCTAGGAGTTGAGTGCTGCTGGTATGAAGGACGGATGAGAAACTAAAGACAAGATTACTGAACGGCTCTAATTCTCTTCTGGTCACCACTTAATTAAATGCTCGTTCCTTGTAGAACAAGAAGTCGAAAAAATGTATTGGATGGATGGTAAAGAAGCATGGAGATAAGGATCAAATTACAGAGGATATAGAGATACGGATCCTAAGATGTGGGAGAGGATCTTAGTATAAAAACATCTCGGATATGTAATATGCAATGGATGACGGATGTTTGGATATAAGAGATTGATTCACATAATATGCTCCGCTTAGAGTTGGATTGAGCTGTTGTATAATTTGAGTAGGTATAATTCATATAGCAAAAGAAGAAACAGCGACAGGCCCCAAAAGCCCGCACCGCCGCCTGTGAGAGCCTACTCTACTGCTGCTGTCTTCACATGTGCAACCAACCAAACTAGGGATGGATTCTATGTGTGTGTGACAAGTCAAAACCTATGCACTTTATGATGCGTGATAGTTTTAATGAAAGATACGACTCTAGTAGAGTATGGTGGGGAAACTCCAATCAGATTGAAGAAGAAAGAATGTCTGAGCCACTCCAATGAGTTGAAATAAGAGCAGGAAAAAAACCCGACAGGGTTGACGGTAAAAGCCTGCGATAATATCGTACAGTGTGCATGCTCTGTTACCATATGTATTTAACGCATATACCGGGTAGTGTGGGTGGTTTACGGGAAATGTTAGCAATCTAATTAAATCAATTGTCGTCTGGATAGAAAAACTAGCTATTGTGCCGTTTCTGTTTAAGTAATTCTATTGATAAATATTAAGTTACCGTTGAAACAACGCCAGGAATTGGCCCCTTTTAGGGCTTAGGCACTTGTCTTCCCAGTCCCCCCCAGAACTAGTCCCAAGGATGTTTAATCTTGTGCATTAGATGGGGTGGAGGAAAGTACGTATGTGATTTGTTGACTACCTCCAGGCAATAGAAAGGACCGTGTATGTCCATAAGTCTTCTAACGCCAAACTAATCACCCTGCGACTGGGACTAATCCACACAGGGTCAACCTCAGTGTTCATATTAAATCCATAGAGACTCTTCCAGAGTAGTCTTCGACTGAGTAACGATTGCCTGAACATCTTTAAGAGACATACTGATTCATTTCTCAAAAGAAAAAGGTGTCATCACCATATAAGCCAATTACCGGTGAGGAGTATTTTCCAATCCACCCTCAGCTGCTAACATTGTTACCTATTTTAAATAAACACATACAAACACTGTAACGTTTAAAAGAGCTAGCCTGATATATTATTTGTTTGTTCGCCACAATTAGTGTGATATTTTATATAATTATTAAATTGGTTTCAAGTTTGTTATTCTGTATTATAAAAATTAAAAGGGATGTCTTATTTTAGAAAACAAAAGTTTTGGTGTTTTATAGTTTTTATTTTTATTAGATAAACAGTTTTTTGATAGATATCTCACACGTTGTAGATTTTAATAAGAGCCCAACTATTGCGTTATATGTATGATAATTGCCGACACGTGAAATTAAGAATATACATTAATATGTCATAGACCCAACCTACACGGCTCCTCGTCAGGAAGGCAAGTGAAGAGATGCGTACCCTGAAGTAGGTATATCTAGCGACATTTCCTTCTCGAAACTTTCCAAAAGGAAAAGGGTGTGGTCATCCAGGTGCGTTTCTGTTTACAAGACTGAGTTGGCTTTTCAAACAGAGACGTAGAAAGACGTCGCCATACCTTGCAACTTAACAACTTAACATACTACTCGCTCTCATTTATAATATCGTAATTTTGAATACAAATGTAAATAATAAATTACTGGGATGTATAATTCCATAGCATTACAACACAAATACGTGCTTATATTACTAAGCAATTTATTTTACTTTCAATTTGTATTTAGAGTAAACTAGAGTACTTATTATAACTTTTATTTTCAAAATTGGTAGTTTTAGTTTGCTGCTCTTTAAGTAAATATATTGCACTAATCTACACTTTAAACCGGGCGTCAGTAGCTCACTCGAAGAAGCTACGTTTCATTATCGTAGAGACGGTCACCTAGATAGCACTAGTAGCTCAGTACAACACAGAAATAAGTCGAAATTAAAAAATAAATGAATGCTTCAAAAGTAATTAATAGGAAAGTTTTACCGGTTCACCTTATTATTGCTTTTATAAAAGTGCAAACATTAAAAAAAATCTTGCTAAATGAATCATATAAAATTGTTGCCCTAAATTTAAATTTCATGAATACTAACAGTACTACCGGGGCTTGATTTAAGAGGGGCGAGAAGGGTTAGTGTCAAAGTGCCTCAACAAACTTTATGAACAAAACAAAAATCCAGGGCTACGTATGGAAACGTCATCGTAGCCCTCGTAGTGTACCATTATTTACTCCGACCGACCCCGGTGGCTGGCTCGACAGGGGTCAGCTAAACTTTATTTTCCTTTTTGTTAATCTACATCTGGTTATTATTATCTTTCAAAGGTTTCTTTCCCCTTCCTCCACTCCTGTACCATTGTATATTTTTAAGGTCTTTTTCGACCCCTATGAGTGATAGGGCGGTTTTTTTTCCCCCGCCCCTGTACCTACTGAAACCATATAATCAGCCCATCAGGGCGCTACATGTATTCTATTTTTTTTATATATATGTTATATGTCGGTCAAGAGCCCCTCGGGGGTTGGTGTTCGTTATATGTATTTATCTATGTGTATTTCTATTTCATGTATATATCTGTTATATTGTTACAACAAAATAAATTCTATTAAATAAACAAACAAAATAAAAATATATATACATAGTACTATAAAATTATATTTTTAGATAGATACATATTATTATTTATGATGTAATACAATTTTCCCTGATACCCGTTTTGAACCGAATATTCAAGGCAATTTTCTAAAAAGGTGCCATCAGTAAACTACCACCAAATTAACTTATTTTATATATATATACACATAAATTATTATTTATCTAGTAAAATAGACCCCAGATACTAATTTTGAAAAAAAAATTGTTACAGATATTTTCAAAAAATTCAAAATTTTTAAAAATCAGTCATCTATTAACTATAATAAAATGAATTATTTGAATAAAATCAAAATATATAAAATCATGAGCATTGACAACCAAATCACTTGAACCACTTCAAAAATATTTTAGTGTTTTTTAATTAATCCATCATCAGTGAACTAAACCTTGAACAAATTTTTTATTACTATAATTTATTATTTTTTATTTAAAACACTTCCCATATATACATTTTAAACAAAATAACTAAAGCTATTTACCAAAATATCTCGTGTTTTCCAAAATCACTATCAGTAAACCACAATTAAACAAATGTTTAACCCAAAACCAAGTATACGGTGTTATTTGGAAGGTCAAACACTCCCTAGATATCCATTTTGAACAAAATCGTTTGAGTTATTTAAAAAAAATTGAATTAAAAAAAGTCACTAATCGGTAAATTACCCTTAAATTATGTGCTAAGGTCCAAATAAAAAAGGTATCAAGATATTGCCACATAGCAACTGGATATGAAATTTGATAAAAATCCATCAAACCGTTTCATATTTGTAGCCAGGGATGGACAGAAAAACAGACAGACATAAATGTTAAATCCATTTTTTGGGGTTTGGGGGATTATAAAATGTAAAGATACATCATCATCTTGAGGTCGAAGATTTTCATGAAAAAGCTAAGATCACAATATTGGAATTCTTGTGGATAAATAATACTTGTTTAATGTTGGAGCCTTCAGTTTTTTACGGCCATTGGCCTCTAAGTCTTTACGGCTCCAGGACCTCCACATTTCTAAATCCGGCCCTGAGTTGGCCTACTGCGCTGTGTGACTTATTATAAGAGTAAATTTGAATTGTGTGCATCATACAAGTATTGTTTTACTAAATTTAGGAGTAGCAGTGTTCAAGCACCCTAATTAAAGACGTGCTGGGTCAATATTTTGGTTGCATGTTTGATACACAATTCTAGAGAGATCAATAAATTTAAGGGCAGAATGGAGCTAGGACTTGAGATATAGAAAAGATTCATGTAAATTTGTTGTTTCTATTCCCCAAAGGTCAGTAGGAATGTGAATATAAAAGAAACTAAGAAGTTTAGTAGGGTTGTATTTTAATTACGTCGTAGGTTTTGAGATTAGCTTAACTCTAAATTATTATTAATTAGTCTTTGATTAACTTAGTTATCTAATTATTGTCATGCAGGAGTTTGAGAACATTTTAGTTCAAATTTAAATGAAAGCATTAGAGATAAGTCTAGTTAAAATTTGAATAGAGAAGTATAATTCTTACGTTGGTTCAAATCCTTATGGGAGTGTATGAAAGTAGCCCGAATGTATTTGTAACTATCTTGGTTCAAATTTGTTTAAAGGAGTTAATGTTGTGAGAAGCTTAGTTACTAAAGAAAGTTTCATATCCTTTGCTGCAGGATCCTGCAGAGAGTAAAGTTGAGGTTGATAGCAACGAGTTAGGAATAAGTAATGTTGCGGGCGTCTTCTGGGTTGTCATAATCGGGACCGGTACGGCGTTCTTTGTCGCCAGCTGCGAGCTGCTGTGGAACTGCAGGAAGATCGCCGTTGAGGAAAAGGTAATGGTTTAACGAGTAAATCAGGTTATTATTCGATAGGGCAAAGAAATATATGCACTAAAATTAATTATAGTAAAGTAGCGTGAATATTAAAATTTGTAAGATTTGTGAAAAGAAATAATAGATCTATACATTTTTGTAGTTACACTTTACCAAAGAACATAAATGAAATAATATATACTGTCACTTATTCTATGGCACTAGGAACTAAGAACACTGTTACAGAAAAATTGAGAAAAGAGAAACATTTCTGTCCACCAAAGAGCATAAGAATAAAATTCATTTTCAAAGACCTGGTTTAAAAAGTAAATATATTTGCTTTTAGCTCAGAAATGGTTAGTTTATAAAAATATATTTTAAATAAAGTATTTGTATCTTTAATAGTACTAAAATTTTACAGTGGTAGGCTATTTGGAATCTCAAATATTTGTGGAGAAATTAAGAAAATATATTATTGGAAAATTTCCTCCATGTAAAGTACCCTCAAAGCCATCTTCACAAGAAAAAGAGAGTAGCCATCTTGTTTATAGGGATAATCAGTGTTTAGATATCAAATTTAATCAAAATCGTTAGAGCGAATTTAGAGAAAATCGATTTTTCTTTTTTTGACCTTCAGTAAACTACCCTTAATTTTATGGTTAAATGGCTAATTCCAAAAATCGCTCAGGAGGATCTTATGAAAACCCCAGATACCAGGTTTTAGCCCAATCGGTAGAATAGTTTCGGCTCTAGCCCGAGGTACAGACAGGCAGACAGCAAGGCGAAAACAACTTTTTTTATTTTATTTCATTTACCAAAATCTCAAGTTCGATTTTTTTGACGATCACAATAATTTCTAACCAAGGTGTCGAGAGAAAGTAAAAAAATAGCATTGAAATTATTTGGGAGGATATATAACTACCCAATGTTGTTTCATTGATTAGTGTAAATATTTAAAAGCATTTATTTTATAGATTTACTTGCATATTACTAGTTTAAAAACCGACTATATTTATGATCGTGTAATATATCCCATTGTCAGACCATGAATGAGAATGAGATTGAGAATGGGAATTATTTTAGTGAACTTCAAAATCTGGGAGGGGCATTTCAATTAAAGACTCTATAGTGTATATACTTTCCCCAATGAAAGTGTGAAACTATTCTTCGATTAAAGATGTCATTATAGTCAACATTTTTTGTGTTTCCTTTTTCTTTTTTCGGGGTCCCCATTTTCCATTTTCGGTCACCAAGAATTCCATGAAAATTTCAGCATCTTAGGTCTCCTGGCCCTTAATATTTTTTGACTTTGTTTTTTTGAGAAAAAAATGTCCCCCACCCCATTGTAATTTTTTGGCCACCACATATTCTTGAACCCTTTTGAGTTAGGGGCTACCTGACTGAAAAATTTAAGCTTCCTAGATATTCTGGACTTCAAGATTTTTTTTAAATTTGATTTTCTGGAAACTCCCCAGTTTGGGGTCCCCCGTGGGAATTACAACTATGGGGAGAGACTCAATACACATGGCTGGGATTCGCAACACGACCTTGCCAGAAAACCATAGCAGACTAGACTGACACCATTGCTGGCATGCCCATTGATGCCGGTTTCTGATCTATCAAATTCACTAAAACCTTTCTCCTCTGTGAAATTTGTGTCAATCGAATGGAAACATTTTTCTTTTGAGCTTTAAGATGTTTAAGACTTGTCATAAACTTATCATAAACTTTATTTTAATGATTAACAGAGAATAGACGTATTTTAAGAAACCCCTATTACAAAAAAATTATGTTTTATTTAGCTTGTAATAGCATATTTAAAGCTTAATTTTAATATTAAGACATATTTAAAGCATTTGTAGAGTCGTGCTTATTTTGAAGAATGTTTTTAATATATCTGGTAATCATTACTAAAAATTAATAGTTTATTCTACAAAATAGTATTAATATTAATAATAATAATAATAATAATAGCTACTACTGTAGTATATTTTATAAATGTATAAATACAAAATATTTTAACAGTCAATATATTATTTTAACAAATTTGATGATATTTAAAATAGTTATCCAAGATTTTCGGGAAACTTGAGTAAATGAAGTGTGTCAAGCGTTTGAAAAAGTCACAACTATATTTTCAGAGCAAGTTGTAACATTTTAAGGTATTTCTTAGTATTTCTTGTCCAGATTTTCATATGCTTAAAAGCATATTTAAGGTTCTTAGGGCATAAATATCTAATCCTTACTTATAAGCTATATAGCATCGAACTAATTAAATCAAGATAATATTCTGATTACTTGCCTTACTAAGTAATTAAATATGATTCATTAAATACTTGCAGGTGACTCCATGGAAGGCGATAGTGGCCGAGTTGAAATTCGCCCTGAATTTCTCCAACCAAACAAAGCCTGTCAACTTGAGTCATGGTGGGTCTGAGAGTGAGTCCAGCGAAGATTCCTTCGAATCAAATGATGCAGAGAATCAACTTGAAAACTAATCCTTTGTCATCATGGGAAGAAAGAGTACTTTTTGTCAATTATTTTCCAATATCACTCAGCTCATTTATGTGTTCATGTTTGTATTATGTAATAAGAGCTATTTATAATATTATCATAACTTAAGAGTGTACCTACATAATTTATTGAATGATAGATGGTAGAAATAGGATTATATAATAGATGTGTCTTCTAAATTTATAATTATTTTCATTCATTTGGGGTATTTTACGTGCACTTTCTGAACCGACTGATTATATCAGCAAACGAGAATTTCTAGGAGTGAGAGCTAAAGAGCCTACCAATGTTTCCAGGAAAGGTATTGTTACATACCTTCAAGGGTTCTTTTTCACACCACAATCGGTAAGGAACCGATGGCTTTGCTTCCCCTTCGAAGGAAGTTGTGCTACGGACTTTTATCGCTCTAGAAAAATCTATAGAACCCTGCTAGGTTTGCGCCCACAAGCATAGTGTCATGAGGCAAACATTTTACCCCAAGACCTCAGAGGTCAAAATGGTAACCAAATCGTGTTTGATAAGCAGTATTTAAAGAAATATGTCACCCCTTAGTTAAAAACGAACGGTTATTTACATGAATAAAAATCCTTAATGCCTGCATCTGCACTATAAACTTACCATAGTATAAAACATTTAATTGCATTAGTGATATTTGTTGTGAATAGTTTTCAATATCTAATAAATAATTTAATTAAGGCTTATGTAGTATAGATAATGTTCCCATTTGAATATTAAAAGTGTAGTATGGTTTCATTAGTATTATATTCATATTTTTCTAATGATAATATTTAAGAAAGATATGAGAGGTTAAAGCCTATTATTCTTCAATTTAATGTTGTGCCACACCAAAGAGTCAATATGACATTAGTAAATAAATAAGCGAGAAAATTTAGATAAATGATATAGGCCTATATAATGGGAAAACTAGAAATGAATTATTGAATTGTAAAAGATCAGATTTATACCAAATGGCAAATATTAGAGAAAAATTGGGAATTAAACCAAAACATTACATTAATAATTATTCATATATTCAAACAAAAATTATTATGATTCAATTAAAATAAATAAATGAAATGTTTTTTTAATTTTGGGATACCAAAAATACTTGTCAAGCTAATTGAAGTATTTTTGACATATACCTGAATCATGGTAAGTGCTAGATGTCTCTTGTTAGATACTTTCAAAATACATAATGGGTTTAAATTATGAGATTTACTTTCCCCATTACTTTAATCTAACCTTAAGAGTATGCTATTAGGGTGATTCAAGAGAGTAGGGAAGGTTTAACACTAAATGGTACAATGCAGATATTAGGTTAAGCAAATAATTTAGATTTGTTAAGTGGGCCCAATAATAACGAAGCTGTTGAAAGAAATGCAGAAATGTTTTTAGAGGCTAGAGAGGAACTGGGTTTAGAAGTGAATGCTGAAAAGAATAAGTAGGTCTACATGATTACACAGAGAAAACAGATTAAGGACGACCATTCAGATATTACTGCAAACAAGATATAATTTGGAAGGTTTGGTTAGTTTAAATATTTAAGACCAATTAAACTAACAATAACAAAAGTAAAATGAAAATTAGGTAAAGAAGACAGTCGGGAAATGCATGCTATTACTTGGCCAGTAAGTTAGCAGCTGGCCTGCTGTCAAGGAATGTAAAGCTCGGAATATTAAAAAATAAAGTTATCGATTGTGTTCTAGAGTTGTAAAAAATTGTTTCTTAATTTATATGACAATAAGAAATTTAGGGTGTCCGAAAATATTGTATTGGAAAATGAATTAAGATAGTGGAGAGTGGATGAGGCTACATAATGATGGTCTATGGTAGGAAAATCTTGTAGATTGTGGGCGGGACATGCAGTGCGATTGTGAGAATCTAGAGCCATGTTCAGCCATGTTCAGAGTATTGACTGACCAAACCAACGGGAAGACCTAAACACAGATGGGAGGATAACATTAGAATGGACCTGAAAAAGATAGGGTGCAATGAAGTGGACTATATGATATGGAAAGGTGGTGTAATTTAGTATGTTCAGCAGTGAACTTTCAAGTTCCTAGTGCCATAGAGTATGTAGGTGAGTATTAAATTGTAAAATATCAAGCTTAAGCCCCATATTTTCTAAATGTTGTAATCACTTTCCTTAACAAATATATAAATTAAGAATGTTTTCTAAAATATTATATTAATATTCAAATATGATTTATTTAGTAATATGTTTATATTATATTATTCAATTATGTTTTAACTCTCGAAGTATTGTATGATATTAAAGAGGGCAATATATAATAATATTGGTTGTAAAATAATAATAATATCATAAATCATAAAAATTGTTTATTCTTCTTACTTTATATTTCTGCCTGTATTCCCATTTTAAGTTTAAATCTTAAATAAATTAAGGATTTTGTATGATTAAACATTGACTAACATGGGGAACTTTTCAGTTTATATTGTTTTCAGATGGCCCATAATTTCATAGCCTAAACGTAAAATCAAAAGTCAAATTCATTCTCATTTTTATGTCAAAAAGTAATAATGGCCATTAATATAGTCCTTACTGATAGAGTACTTAAATCTTAAGTTCAAAAAACATATAATATCTTAATTGATATCTGGGTAAATTCTAGCATATGAAAATATTTTAAATGATATTTTCATTTAAAATGTATAGAATAAATAGAAGAATGCAGAGGTTGAATAAATATTTATCGATTTTTTAAAAATGTTTTCTTCTTCTACAATTTGATTTTCTTGTTTGAAAGATTAAATAAAATATTAAATAATACATACATCTATATAAATAAGTATATATACATATAAATTTTGAGAAATACATAAACTATAGTTTTACTTTCACAAAACTGCATGTATAAAGCAAATGTTCAATTGAATAAGTGTTGTCTAAAACTAATGAAATCGACGCAAGTCTAAAGATGTATCAAAATACAAAACCTTGAATAACAATTGCATCTACTGACTAACACACAATATTATTCTATTAATTATGTCTTAGCTTATTTAAAACATTTATACTACTGTTATTTATTAATAGTTTATTTGTGACTTTTCAGGAAACCAGTACATTTTTCTTCATTTAATCTACCTTTTTTAAATTTCTGGTATATTTAATTGACTTAAAGTGAGCTAAAATATTTACACCTTAAAATCAAATTAACTGTAGAATATTTTTAAAAAAAGTTATGCTTAAACATAAAGTGAGTAGTATTAGGTATTAATGATATATCTGAAAGTTAAATAAAAAATAAATTGTACGAAACTCCGCATGGACTTTCTAGCTCTATTGTTTAAAAATTGAGATATTTTTTCAAAATTCGTAATATAATATACACTAACGAAACCGAAAACAAATTGCGCTATACATACGTAAAACTTTTTAAAGTCACGATATTAAATTTTATATTCTATTTAAAAAAATTAACGTCTTCATTTGTATATTTGAACCAATAAAATATATCGATATCGCGTCCCTAAGGGTCAAAACTTGGTATTAAAATGTGATTTTCCTGTTAAAATTTTCAGCATTTTATTAGGAGATGCACAGCTTATGGTTATCGCATTGCTACTAAATTTTTCTTTTATAAAATTTGATCAATAAAATAAGTAGCTATTGAGTCTAAAATGAGAGATATAGATCATTGCTGTACCAGGGGAAGATCCAGGAAGGTGGCATGGGGGGCGCGCACCCCCTTCAAAAAATTAAACCAATTAAATCAATGTTAAAGTCACTACTCGTTTTATTATCCCGTAATAATAATCACTAACCCAATTTCATTTTTAAAATTGTTATTGGTAGTATTAAGATTTAAGACAATCATATTTTAGTATTAAAATGGTGAAAATAGGCATTAATGAAATTATCCAAATTTAAGTTGTGCGCCTCTCACCTTGTTGCATAAACCTTGTTTAGGTTTAAATTTATTTTATCATTTTTATTATTACTATTTCAATGATTAATAATAAATAAAGATATTGAAAATAATGTATTTTTAAATTACGTGCTTTAAACAAAATCTTTGAGTATTACCACACACATAATGTGTTATTATGGCTTAGGGGTAAAATTTCGATTTAGAATGAAAAATAACTAGCTATACTTAGAATGGAGTTAAAGTTCAATCGTTCAAAATCTAAATAACTACGTCTATTTTGTCTAATTGATAGAATAGCTAAAAAAAACTATAAATAATTGTTATAATGTTTAAACTTATTTCCCTCTTAATAATCACTATTTGTTGATATTACTATTTTTTGCTTTAGAGGATTATTCTCTAATTTAGCGTTACACTTATATTTACGCTCAAATTTTGAATTGTTTTTATTTCAACATTTCTTGAGGTGCCTCCCCCCCCCCTACCCCAACCCGATCCCGATGGGAGCACCCGCGTCCCCCCCTCCCCCCCTCCCCCCCTACCCCCCTCCACCCCTCACGAAAATCCTCGATTTGCCCCTGTGCTGTACAAATATTTTCCCTAAGAGCTTAAAGGAGAAACAACATCAACTTCTTGAAAGACTTACTTATTTGCTTACTATATGGCATTAGAGAGTTATTGTGTTTAAACTTCAGCCAATATCTCCGAAACTATTGGTTTTATAAAAATATATTTCAAATAAAAGTTTTATATTTTTAATAGTACTAAAATTTTACAATGATAAGTTATTTAGTATCTCAAATAGTTGCGGAGATATAGACATTTTTGCGTCTGTAAAGAACCCTAAAAGTCATTTTCACAGGAAAATGGTAAAAGCCATTTTGTTTATAATCTTAATATACGCCTAGATACGAATTTTAATTAAAATCATTACAGCCGATTTTGAGAAAATTTAATTTTTCTCTTCTCACTCTTTAGTAAACTGTTATTAATTTTACGGTTGGACAGACACACAGCCAGACGGCGTTGCAAAAACCACTTTTTAGGGTTCGGGAGATCATGACAAGTCGACGTCCATCTACATCTCGGTTTTTGTAATACTCTACCATAAAATGTTGAAAACGTTAACATATAATATATTTGCATATATATCTTGAAAATTGTTGGTTTTATAAAAATATATTTCAATTAAAAGATATGTATTATAAGTAGATCTACATTAATGCAATGATAAGTAATTTCATCTCTTAAAGACTTACGGAGATAGAATTAAAAATTAGCATTTACGCATCAGACCGGAACTCTTAAAGTAATTTTATAGAAAAGTTGAAAGTAGCCACTTGATTTGTAATATTGATCAAAGCTTGGAAATGAAATTTAATCAAAATCGTTAAAGCCAATTTTGATAAAATCGATGTTTTCACTTTCCACCCTTAAGGAAACTACCCTTAATTTTAGGGTTGGATATTCAATTCCAAATATTCCTTAGGGTAACCCTATGAAATCCCTAGATACCAAGATGCCGAGGTACAGACTGACAGACAGATGGACTGACAGATGAACAGACAGACGGAATTGCAAAAACAACTTTTTAGGGTTCGGGGGGTCGAGAAGTCGGCATCCATCAAAATCTTGAGTTCAATTTATTTGACGATCACAATACTTTCTCTACCTGTAAGATAACGAGAAAGTAGTAAATGGTTTCTTTTTAAAATGTACTAGTCTTCAAGCTGAGTGCTATTATAGCTAATTTATTACTCCATGGCACTAGAAATTCGAAAGTTCATCGCCACACTAACAAAAGTACTCCACCATTCCAAATCGTGGTACACCCGACCGAGACTCTAACCTTTATCTACCCGTCATCGGCAGTCTAGTCTACTACAAGAGTAGCGCGTTAGACCATGCAGCCACAGAAGCAAGTTGCAATTACATTAGATATTAATAACATTATGAATTTTATAATAACGGCTACTAATTCGGGAAAGCGATTTCAAGTCACAAAACAAATATTAAAAAGATTAATCAAGAGTTCGTTAACTTAAAGATTAATTCAAACATTTAAACACACACCAATAGACATACAGTCTAAGGGTACAGTTTCTAAATTTACTGGACTACCAGTGACACAGAGGTCAAGGTTCGAAACTCTGACAGGTTCACTGAGGCTACATATGATTTATAATAATCGAGAATTATTTTCCTCCTACCTCGCTGATGTGAATACATCATTCTAATAATTTCCTTATCACACCCCTTATATTGAGGGGTTGTTGTCCTTGTGCCGATTTTATAAAACTACACGTCTGGTTCTACGCGTTTAATTTCGTAAGTTGTATATATTATAACTTTTTAACTATTGGTTTGGTCCAAATAGGAACGTTTCTTTCCCAGACTATGATGTAATCTCGCAGAACATTCGAAGAGTGATGGAGTTGTTTAAAAGTTCGTTTGCCCAATATTCAGGCAACCCGCCAAGATTATGTAGCGGACCTTAAGCTGGCTACACAATTTCTAAAAATTTAACTTGGAAATTCACGTAAACTATTTTGATGGTCTCCCTGTCATCAGCAGTCCATTCTATTGCGGGAATGATGCCTAGGACCATTCGTCCACCGAGGCGGGTTGTAGACTTACTAAGTTAAATAATTGACTATTCAACTCGATTGTTTACCTACTAGTTTTTTATTATTTTGATCCAATATCTTCTACTTCCCAGCAACCGTACTTCATTTCAACCCATTACAGCTATACGAGAATCTGGTTATGATGGTTTATATTCTATTGCTAGAAAACTATAGAATCTTACAGGAAAATCCTTACTCCGTCACTCAACTTTGATCCGCTCTCCGTATCGGGAACCCGGGCTTCTTGAACCGGAGAATGCACCATTGTATTTCTCCGGAGAGGGAACCCGGGCTTCTTGAACCGGAGAACGCACCATTGTATTTCTCCGGAGAGGGAACCCGGGCTTCTTGAACCGGAGAACGCACCATTGTATTTCTCCGGAGAGTGAACCTGGTCTTCTTGAACCGGAGAATAAACCATTTGTTTCTCTGGAGAGGGGGGAGAACCATAACTAAGAAAAGAACCCGGTCCATTTACTTCTTGAAACATTTGTCTGTAACTTTTTGTTTTTTCAACTATTGCCTGATTTTGACAGGCTGGTTGAGTCTGTAGGTTGTGGAGTTATTTTGGCCATCTGCCCTCCATGTGGGTGTAGTTGTATTTCTTCTCCATAGGAGCGCTTCCCGTCGCCCTCATGTCAACATAACTTTAGTTAGTTAAGTCTCGGACTAGAGTTTGGAGTCATTGCTTGGTTCACAAGCTGTGATTGACGTACCACGGTTGGACCGCCCTAAGTTTTGGACGGATTACAGATCTACACGTGTGCTATAAGCATTGACTTTCTAGCTCACGTCTTGAATTAAACATTAACCATTGCAGATAACTATAAATTTATATTCGTATATGTTAAATTTATTTTTTATATCAAGTAATGTATTAAAATAAATTAAATACCCGTACCAATAGACAATATTTTCGTATATAAAAGCTAAAATAGATATATATTACAAAAATAAATCTAAGTTTTAGATGAATGGACAAAGCCACTAATTAAAAAATATATATCATACACGAATTTTGTTTATTTATCTGTAAAATACCTTTAAAGTATATTGTTTATTTAGACTTATTAGATATGATTAGAAATAAATAGCTGATAGATGTCTACTTGCGTTTTATTGTGTTTTAAATAAGCAAAATAAGATGTACAGTATTTATTCAGAAATACTTGGCACATTTAATAATAAAAAACGAGGCATGGAAGTATTAACTATTTCATGGTCGAGTGTCCTGATGATACTAATTCCTGGCTTCGTCCTTTTGAAGGAGAGTACAGGACTTCCTAGTGTTCTACATATTGGTGAGTACAAGTATTCATTATTCTATTTGATTTCGGGAATTGTATTGTATTTTATAGCCCCTACATAAATAAAACTTAAATTGCTTACGTGTTCTTACACCTTATCTAAAAAATATAACCAATATTTGGGAATTATTTATACAACTGTGTTGTTATGAAATATATTTTTATAGGTTAGTAATATAATGGCTATTAATGTACAAATGAAATTTTTTTTCTAAACGGGGACGAGTATTCAAAAAATTAATAGGGTTTAAAAGATGTTAATGATAATTTAATATTCGTTATAAATGAGTTAAGGTGGAACGGTAGGGCTAGCGAGTTCAGGGAATTGTTTTTGAAGTTTTTAAGGCAAACCTTTTTCCGGGCTAGAAAAAAATATAAATATTTATTCAGTAAAGACGTAAGCGTTTAATTATCTTCACTTAGTAATCACAACAGGTTGAATATCTGACAAAGATGTCCTGGAATTTGATGACAACTTTTTCTCTTCATTTAAAAATACGATCATAAAATGCTAGTGTGTATAGCTATAAGTCTTACTACATGTTCAGATTATACCTATTAATTATGATAATGAGTTAGGTATGAGGAAAGTTGGAATTTATAGGATGTGTACCCGCATTCTCGTGAAGGAAGAAAGGAAAACCATTTTGGAAAAATCACCCTTAGTACACCCACTCAAGATTCAAGCTCTGATCCCCCTATCATCGGAAACCCAGTCTATTACCAGAGTGACGCACTAGACCATGCGGCCACTGAAGAAGGCTGTGAGGAATTGCATTAACCTTATGGATGGGACAAATGGATAAAGCCTATAGTCTTATCTAACCTGGTTTGCTGAAGCCCGTTCAAGATTTTAACCCCATCGGGTGAACTCCTGGCCTTTTCCTGGAGGGCTTATCAATCTCCATCAACGCAAATTCGGATACATTTCACTTTAATTGTACCTTTCTAATCCCAATCCTTTTAGTTAGAGCTGTTGGACGTGTGACCCATATCGGTATGTACCGTGGTTTGCCGGTGACAGGGTAGTCGGGGTTTGAATCCCAGCCAGGTGTGATGAAGATGATTTATTTTTGTTAAATGATGTACGACTAGTCCTCAAAGCAAATACGTGTACATTTTCTTAAAACGCTTCCTTCCTCGTCCCTACCTTATTAGTGTATTTCTTAGAACCGCATCCTACTATGCCTATGTACTAATTACACTAATGGCTAAGGGATTTGGAAGGTTTAATTGAGAGGAAGTGTACCATCATTTGCGTGGAAAGACAGTGGAAAACAAGTTAGGAAAATCACTCTCAGTGCACCCGAATGTGATCGAACCCCGATCTAACCATCTTCGGCAGTCTAGTCCAATATAAGAGTAGATCATACGGCCACCGAAGCTGGTATTAGTGTAGTTAAATGCGGATATTCTGGTCCGATAGTAAGACTGAAAAATTGAGTCAAAACTTTCGACGATACACGTTCGGTAAGTTTCATCATGATTTGTGGTTTGACTGGCTGTTGTGAGAATCAGTTCAATTCAAATGTCTAATGTGTTTGCTTAGTAAGCCACATAGTGGATTATATTTGTATATATTGACTTATACATCCTGCTTTTTTTTATATTACCTTTCTATACAAAATCCAAGAGCTACCAACGTGTTAAAAATAACTAACTAAATTAAAACACAAAAGTTATCTCTCTTTTATTCGGCCTTTGTATACACTTTTATACCAAATATATAATAAATATACACTATAAATATTTCATTTAAAAATCGATTAAATTTGACTACTTAAGATATTTTTAAAATTTTCATATTTGATTAGCATTATTTGGTGACTATATTAACGCCATTATAACAGGTTTATTAATATCATTTAAAAAAGGGTTGAGATCTTTATAAAAAAATATATATATATTTTCAAGGCTTATCAAAGTGTCACTAAAACTATATAATTTAAAATATAACAAGCAGATTAAATTCAGATTTGTTGTAAAGAATCAAGACCGATAAAAAAAAAATTATCTAAACATGTGTAGTATCTTAGAAGCTTTATACGTTTCTAGCTATGTAATATTTGCCAAAAGAGATTAACTAAATTATCCTTATGTGTAATTTTATTAATTCGAACCCGCCTCAGTGGCGTAGTTGGCTAACGCGCTAGTCGTGTTGAGCTCGATCGCCGAGGACGGGGAGATCGAGGTTCGAATCTCGGTCGGGTGAACTGGGGGTGGTTTTTCCTAAATGGTTTTCCACTCTCCCTCCACGCAAATGCGGGTTCACTTCCTCTAAATTCAACCATCCCGTTTCCTAATCCATTAGCGTAATTAGTACTTAAGCGTATAACCCGAACGGGTAGTAAGACACGGTGCTAAATATTATTATTATTATTATTATTAATTCGAGTTTTCGAAAAAACACTGCTCTACCACAAAAGCCTCTGATTTGGACAGACGAGGAAGTTGACTTGGGGAATCTCTCACCTGGGGACGATAACCAGTTGATTTATGGATTCCTATAGAAATAAAAATGGAATACAGACATGAACCAATGAGGTTTCCCTCTAAATCCACACCCTAGCTCATTGAATTCACCCACAGACACACACTCATATATCTACATTAACATATTGCAATGGTTTCTCAACGCTTGTTGAGGTTATAGCTTTATGTTTATTTTTAAAGTGATTATAAGTATTGTGGGAAAGTGCCTAATTCAAATATAAATATAACCGATTAGAATTATAAAAACTGTTAAGTTACTGTTTAATTATATATTGATTTTCCAACTGACAAATTTATTGCTGACTTAGTTTGCTGTAGAAGTCTCGTGTTTGGGCGAATGGCACTGCTAACGTAACTTCCGAAATACCAACTGGGCTCGTTGAGACATCTTAGTCACATTCGTATAAACATTACAGAAGCAATTTATAGTAATTAAATCAAGAACGTGAGCTTAAAATCAAGCTCGTTTAGTTTGCCGGTGAATAGGTCAGGATTTAAATTCCAACTGGTTGTATTAGGGATGATTTTTCTCAAACGGCTTATACCTTGTCCCTATAGGTAAATAAGAGTACATTTCCTCTAAATTCTCCCTACCCCGCCAGTGTAATTAAATGTGAATAGCCAGAAAGAGTAGTAAGCTTCAGCGAAAACAATAATTTAAAATTAATATATGACCGCTTGTACATGTTGTGTACTTATTTTATGCACTATAATATGAAAAGATCCGTCGTTTCATTATTTTAAAATATGTTTCTACACAACTACCTAATCACCCCGTTACCTTCCGGGGTAAGCAAGAAACTGTGAATTTAGCTCATAAACAACAACATCGTACTTAATCGATCTTCCCTTTCTCTCTCCACACTTCCCTATACTTTTATGCTTCTCTTCATAAACATCCATACACCAAGATATACATGTTCTTTTATTCTTAAAACTCTTAATCTTTCTCTTTTTCACGCATTAGTCTACAACATTTAGCCAAGTCTTACATGGACTACCCCTTCCTTTTGTTCCACACACTCTATTGTCATATATTTGCTTCTTCACTCTATCTATGATCATCCTCTCAACATGCCCGAACCAACGTAAGACATTTCTTTCACATTGATCTATTGGATTTCCTTTCAAGCCGCACTCCTTCATAAATAATTCATTACTGTCTGTCCATCCGAGTTTTTCCACATACATTTATCAGATAACTCATTTCAACCGCATTGACCTTGATCTTGTGTTTATCGTGACAAACCCACGCTTCACATTCATAGAACAATGTTGGCGTTAACACACTTTTATATACTGCCATCTTTGCCTCTTTCGATACTACTTCATTCTTTAAAATTAGAATAGGTCACATAAATACAATTACTCTACTAGATGCATTCATCCGTCTGTCAATATCTTCTATACATCCAATATTTTTATTATCATCTGTTTTAAGTTTGAGTCACAAAGCATCTTGGGCCAAAATACATATGATACATGTGATCATGTGAATTGCTGCTTCACTCGAGTAGATTCTGATCTTTGTTTTCAGCGAACGTGTGAATCAAGCTTTAGAGCTTAAACCATGCAAACTCAGATGAGAGGGCACTAATGGTATTTTGACTAGGCCTAACCTTCCCTAGAACATGTCAAAAGCTAGAGTTAGTGTCACTCAGGATGTGATTTTGGCTGAAAGTCAGGAGGACATATTTACGAGCTCATTATTCTATTCGGTGAAGTGCAACGCATTTTTTTGTGAACCTCGTAAACAAACACGAGTTTAATGAGCTCTCATTGGGGGGGAGGTATATTTCTGGACGTTATTATGTAACGCTCTTTCTACCCATGGGGTACATTTCAAATTCAAAGCACAGCGAGGTGATGTGGGCTTAGAAGACAAATGTGTATTTGGTAGGTTTTCGCACTTCATCCTACTATCTGTTACGGCTGACTGCATTTAAAATCAGTAATGGGGCGGGGATGGGGAAACTATGACGTTCAGGAAGTGTGTCCGAATTTTCGTGAAGGGAGAGTGGGAAACAATTAATGGAAATACACCCTCAGTGAACTCGTTTGGGGTTCTAGTTCAATGTCACCGGCAAACCAGTAAATATGAGCTTGAATCTTAGTCTATATAAAACAGTATAGATTAGCTTGACTTTTAACCCACATAGCCTTTGATATGGCTCAAAGGGGAATACTAATATAAGAAATTAAAATGTAAAATTGGTCGCCCGTAACTTGGAGGCTTTGGCTTGACAGTGATTGGGCCTCTGTCCAAAATTGCTACTCTAAAGCCGAGGAGGATCAGTTTCTGAACAACGTGTTTAAAGATGAAGCTTAATTTCGTATAAATTAGAATCTGTACTATTTTAATCCGACATACAGACAGGTGACAGGACAAAAAATCTTTTTCATAGTCAAGTGAACATAAAAACGAACCACTTCATTTCACGTCTCGCGATCATTTTATTTACTTTTCATATAGAGACAATATTGCCATGGTTCAAATGTTTTACTTTGATACTTTGATTGTTATGCACGTTTTATGTGTCTCTGGATCCAAAAAATGTGGGTCTTACAATTCTGTCTCTCCCCAGTTGTCTGTCTTTGTCTTTGCCGACGGTCACGGTCAAAACGGTTCGATCGATTTCGTTCAGACTTAATATCTACGAGGTCATATCTAGAAGTCGAATTGTGATTTCGATTCTATCTCTAAAACTAAAGGTGCGTAAAGACTTATAAAACAATTTGAGTACTTGGAAGGAAATACTGAAGAGAAATGACAAGTAATCTGTAAATGCATTGCAAGTTGAACTCGGAACTCTTTAGGTTCTAACTCTTTTCAGAGGCTGAATAATTTGGATTTTTGTGCTGTAGAACTTGGCACGTTTTTTACACAAATGTTTTTGGTGGAATATCAATACTTTTTGTGAAGATTAGGTATAATAATACTTTTATTTAAGTAGGCACTTATGGTTGTTGAATCTAACGAAGGCCTTTAAAATAATATGCTGCTTGGGTAAGAAAGCCTGTTCTGTCTACAACTCACTTCCTTCACCCATTTTTGGGATCCATGTTGAAATGATGTTATTTCATATTTTAACTTTCCTAGCCTCTATGCCAATTTTCAGGGTCCTATATTGACTAGAAGTATCTTATAAATTTTGATGATCAGGGAGTAAATGAGACCTAAAATATGCGTTTTTTTTAAAAACTGTACATCCCAAACTGCTTAAACAAAAAACATCAACTTAGGAAAGATGGCTAAGATAAAATGTTTCAACAGGGTGTTAAATTGTTACGTTCGTATAATTCTTTGGAGTCGGGTCGGAGGGCGGGGTAAAAGGAGCCTAAGTTGTATTGTGTTAAAGATGTCCAGTAGTGCCAACGCCACGTTGCTGGATAAATTGGCTGGTGAGCTGCCATGCACCTTCCTTATTGCTGAAGCTCATATTATATTTTAAAAGAAAATATATAAAATTATTTATTACAAATTTATAATACATTAAACTCCAATTCAAAAACAATCTTATTTCAGTAGTCCTATTAGGTCCTGTACTCATACCAGGAGTCTTAGGATAATCAATTCTTGTAGATTACGGTGGGCAGGACATAGCGCGCGAATGAGGGAATCTAGAACTGTGTTCAGGGTGTTGCCTGGAAAAACTCCGTGGGAAGCAACCATGGGGAAGACCCAGGCGCAGATGGGAAGATAACATTAGACTGGACCTGAAAGAGATAGGGTATAATAAGGTGGATTAGATAGAACTAGCTCAAGATAGGGTTAGGTGGCCTACTTTTGTAAGTGCGTCAATGAACTTTCGAGTTCCTAATACCATTGAATAAGTAAGTAGATTTGAATTTTGTGGACCTCCTTTAATTTAATTATTAGTGGAGTAAATATAAACTCTGGGGGTTCCCTGCACCGTATGACCCACCACTTTGGAAACAAGAGAGGTGGATTGTGGTTGATGGGTCCTCAGAATCAAGATGGAGAAAGGCGGCTGCCCTGCAGCCATCTGGTACCATCGGGGTGATGGAGTTCCCCGGCAGAAATGGGAATAGAATAGTTGAGTTAGTTTAGTTTAGCTTAGTTAGTAGTTAAAATAGATAAATTAGGGACGGGGAAACTAG